>APFE031489815.1:1662-22827 GCA_000404065.3 Pinus taeda
TGATAGGAATGCCAACTCTTCGGAAGACCAAGGAGAGCCAAGCTCACCAAGTCCTCATCATCGACAGTAACCCCCACACTTCCCAACTCATCTCGACACTGAGTGAACTTCGTGAGATACTTAGGCATACTATCACCCTTCTCACATTTGATGTTTCTGAGTTTATCTTTGAGCACCAGCTTCCTCTGATCGCTCTTGCTTTGGAATAATTTTGTTAACGATTTCTACATCAAATATGGAGTAGCCTTTCCATGGAGGCTGGACATAATGTGATCCTTCATGCCCTCCAACAGAATCCTTCGACATTTTATGGTCTTCTTTTGCCAAGCATCAACTTGAGTAGCATCAGTAGGCTTTGGGACATCCGTCTCTATGAACTCCTTCAGCCCGTTATCATCCAATACTGCCTCCATCCTGTCCTTCCATGCAATATAGTTCATACTACCCTCAAGGGCATACTCTAATCGCAATCCTGTGAAAAACATCTTAGTTTTGACACCAAGAAAACACTGCTGCAAATTCGAATTCCACCAGCTCCAACTCAACCGCCTCGGATCTAAGATTCGTGAGAACAAGGTATTTCTTGTACAAAGATCGACTGTATGGGCATTCACCGGATATATCACCTTCCAAAGGAACGATGAATCCAGAGGCTACCTAGCCTGATTACAGACTCTGCCTGAAGAAATATAATGTAAACACTTCCTGAATAGTAGATCTGATGATCAACAACTCTGATACCATGTAGAAATTTTGAATAATAAACACATATTCAATGGAGATTATCCTAATCATGTACTATTGCGGAATACATACACAATACATAAGCTCCTCTATGTTAATCATCAATATAGCAACATCAATAACAATAAAACATCAAGAGCATGCACACATTAACACAGTATGTAACCTGGGGAAAGCTTATAGCTGAAAACCCCACACTATCTGTATATTAATGATTGAGAACATGTAACATTACAATAGTCAATACTTCTCACAAGTATCCAGCACTATCTCCACCTGTTACACACAATACAACTCAGATCTGATCTCCGAATCTATTCCACTGTTTGCCTGCCTCCACTGCTCAATACCTGCTCAAGAATGGATGAGAATGGTTGAACCAAACTCGTATTTACCTAAAAATAATCACTCACACTGGGAATCACGTGAGCAGAGGCTATAATCACTTGGTATTGGCCAATTCTCATTGGCATAACTCAATCCCATTGATTTGTGCAAATCCTCATGCACATCTATAGTCACAACTGAAAGCAATCTGATCCTCTAACACTTGTCCCTGCTGAACTAAACATGCACTGACATGAAACTAAGTTAACTGATGTATTCTTTAGTTGCATTATGAGTTAATAATTAGTTTAACAACTCATCATTAGTCTATTTGCAGTTAGACTAATTACAACTAGTTTAACCAAGCCAAACTGAACACAACTCCATCAACTCCACAATCAACTCCACCAAACTCAACTGATTGAGTTCTAACTGAAGTCATGCATGCAACAACTCAACTGACCCACAAAGAAAATGTATTTCCTTTTGACAACTGCATGTGTCACATCTGTAGCTCAAACTGAAGTGCTCCAAGAGAATAAGATAAAGTTTATAGTCTAAATATTATTATAAGCTAATAATTTTTGACTGCTCTATAATTAGACTTGACAGTGTCACCGTTGTTGTCTAAAAATAGAAGTCCATCTATTTTTTCCAACTTGACCAATCATCCATAAACAACATCCTGTAACTCATAAACATGATCCATATGTCTAAAAATAGACTTTGCGCCATAATTTGCCTGCGGGCCTACTTAGTGAAGGCGACTCTTTTCACTAAGCTCCATCATCTTGTTGCAATCTCGACACATCTTCCCTTCCATCATAAATGTACAACTTCTTCAAGAATTCCATCCATAGCACAACTTCATAGTCATCAATTCGCACTATAGTGAAGTCAACTTTCCCGGTCCACTCACCTAGTGTTGTGTCCACCCTTTTAGCTATACCAAGTACAAAATCAGGAGGAGAATTCACTATCTTCATTTGTGCCTTCATCGGTACAAATTTCAGCCCAATCCTTCTCGTAACATCTTCACTCATGAAGTTGTGAGTAGCCCCACTATCCACCATAGTGAGTACATCAACACCCTCAATCTTCATCTAAACATACTCCAAACTGTTCCTCTTAGGATCTCTTCGAGAGACCACTTCCATAGTAGCAGCAGCTCCAAGAATCCGCATCATCCCCACAAAATCTTCTTCTTTCTTCGTATTAGACTATGCAATAGCAGCCACTTTCGGTCTTGAAGGACAATTCTTCACCATATGTGGTTCAACAAATATCCAACACTTCAAGGCTTTCTTCATCTTCATCTTTTCATCCGATTTCGAAGCATCACCCTTCTTCTTCTCTTTTGGCTTATCAAGCTTCTTCTTTTTCTCATCAGAAGTTTCGTCATAATGATCCACCAGTCGATCCATATCAGCAAAAGCTTCCTCACGTGTCTTAATCTTCTGCCTCTTCACTTCATTGTGTGCCCAAGGTTTCAATCCAATAATGAAGTTGAACACCTTGTCCCTCTTCGCCATGTTAGGAAGTTCCAGAACTGCACTTGTAAACTCCTGCTGATATGTCTGTAGGTTCCTTGTTTGCTTAATAAACTTAATCTTCATTCTTTCTTCCTATGTTTCATCCTGAGGAATGAAGTGGGTCTGCAAAGCTTTCTTCATGTCATCCCATGAAGTTATGTCATCAAAACTGCCATTGGCAATCTGATCCATTCTCCTTCGCCACCACATCTTAGCATCTTTCGTCAAGAATTGAGCAACCACTTTAACCTTTGTCTCATCATCGGATAGACCCAAGCGTTCCAAGTATTGCTCCATATACCAGAGAAAGTTACCAAGAGTCTTTGCACTTCTTGTACCATCATAAGATTCTGGTTCCTTGATCTTCACATGAGACACTCCTCCACCTGAGTTATGTCTCACGACATTCTTCAACACCGTGATCTCATCATTTGCCTCATCAAGATATTTCTGCAAGTTCAAGATTTCTGCCAAACCTTGATCCCTTGCTTCTCCAATCTCCTTGACTTCATATTCAAGCTGTGTACACTTAAAATCAGTGTACTCATGCTGAGTCTGGAGTTCATCGAGTTCTTCCCTCATCTTCAAATTGGCTTCTTGATCTTTCATAACCACAACCATCTTCGTAGTCCAACAAGACTCCAATTCCTCCATTCTTTCCAATATCCTTTCTAGGAAAGTCTTGGTTGCATTATGGCTAGATTCACCTGATACCATATGGGATTCACCTACCATCTCTTCCAATAACTTCCTTCTTTCTAATCTAGTATAGACCATCCACCAGCTTCACCAAGTTCCTTGCAAAACCAAACCAGCTCTTGTCTCACTTGTATGTGAAACCAACTTCCTTCACCTACAAGTACCTGTTTCCACTATCACTTTTTCATGCTTCTTCAACCCTGAATCAGCTTCAATACTTCAACACAAGCAACCTTGCTCTGATACCAACTGTCACGATAGTGCACTGGGATCAGCACTTCATCGTCAACTCGATCACCTTCCTGATCATCAGCTTCGATACCAACTATCACAATAGTGCAGTGGGATAAACACTTCATCTTCAACCCGATCAACTTCTTGATCATTAGCTCTGATACCAACTGTCACGCCCCTACACCTGCAGTAGTATTTCAACTGTTTATAGTGAGGTGTGGCACCACCGAACACTTTCTTTTCACCAATACTTATGTTCATGGACTACGCCTTAACATTCGATACTTAGTTTATTTTTCTTCACCAAGTATTTAAATTAGCCTTTATACTAATGAACACCCATACACATTCATTATCCACAACAATTATACATAAACAACACAATTGCAACAATATAAAGGGAGGGGCAACTCCCTGAATATGAGTCTGCCTGATTTTAATATATTTTCAACTTCTATAAATTTACAAGTATACCTTGGCAACCCCAAGTTTTATACTTAGAAAAATTTCAAACTTTATTTCTTGTCCACGAGCTGCCCACCTTGTGCACACCTTGCACGGTGGTCACTCTCATAATCCAAACTTAGCCAAATTTCCACTCGTCCAACCGTCGGGCAACACCTTTGTGCAGCCTCACTTGAACTCGTTCACTATGGGTAGGCACCTTTGTGCAGCCTCACTCGAACTCGTTCAACTGCAGGCGGGCACCTTCATTTCACCCTCCACCCGAGTTCATTTCATCGCGGGCGGGTGCCTTCGGGCACCCTCCCCCCGAGTCCATTTCACCATTGGGTAGGCACCTTCGTGCACCCTCCACCCGTGTCACTCGTTCGATCGACGGGCGGGCATGACTTCGTGTGGTTCTCCACCCATGTCACCCGTTCAACCGACGGGCAGGTGTGCCTTCGTGTGGCCCTCCACCCGTATCACCAACTGCGGGCACCTTTGTGTGACCCAGCTCCAACTCGTTCACCTGGCGGGCACGCCTTCCTGCGGCTTGCCTACCGAACTCATTTCGACCATCAGGTAGGCACCTCCGTGCGACCCACCACTCGAATCACCCGTTCACTAAACTTCGTGGGACCTCCTTGTAGGTCTGCCCGGTGGACGGGCACATACAACTTGCGGTTCCTACACCTCCTACACCTGCTCCTCCACACTTCGACCTACACCTCCTTCGCACCTCTTCGTGGATGCTCGAGCTCGCTGATGATCGAATGCTTCATTGATGCCTTTGCTCCACCTCTCATCCACCTATGTATACGGTTGTGAGGTGCGGTTGTACCAACCAGCTAACCCTCCTTCCATCGTGCAATCGACCTCTGAACTCTATGTTTAGCTCGCCCGTGAGGTGGGTCGGCCTGCCCAACTTGTGGGACCGCCCCCTCATCTCGCCCAACACTTCCCCTTCATTTGGTCGGCTTGTGGGTGACTCACCCAGTTCATCCCCACCGTATAAACGCGTATCCAAACATCTCCTCATGTGCATTTTACCTTCGCATGCTCGTCGTTATGACCGCAGCTCGCCAACTTCGCATGGGTTGTGCATCCTACCCGTTGCACGGACCGCAGGTCCTTACACCCACGGCCACATGGGCGGGTTGCCGGGGTGGCACAGGGTGCACACCGTAGCCCCACCTAGTTGCTCACCCACCCACCTGGTGCCCGCCGACCTGCCCACTAGCCCGCGCACCCTCTCCCACCCACCCACCCTCGCACCTGGCGCCCAACCACTCGCGCGCCCACTCACCCTCCCACCTACGCTCGCACACCGCTCACCTGGGCCACGCCCCCTTCTCGCTTGTGGCCTCCGCCCGCCTAAATTCTCACTTGGCGCCTAGCCGCCCCACTTTCCCAACCCTCCCGCCCAACCCGCTGTGCTCCCTCATCGCCCACATGCCACCCGCCTACCCACGTGCCCTCACCCACACGCCTCTCACTGGCCGCCCCACGGCCACCTTGCCGCACGTGCGCCCATGCTCCCACCTAAAGCGCCCCTCCCCCCTGCCGCCTGTCTCACCCGTCCACCGCCTGCCTCCCACCCGCACACCCTCCACCCGCCCTTACATGCCACACGCACCCTCACGCCCACTCCGCCTTCGTCCTACCCCCCCGGGTGCCCAACTGCCATCCCGCCGTGATTGCTCGCGCTCGCCACAAACCCGCCCACCCGCTCTCCCAGCCATCCGCTTCACCACTCTCCCACTCACTTGCGTTCCTCGACGTACTAGCGGGGTTTGCCCGCTCACCCACCCACACCCACTCGCTTGCTCGCCCGCCCAACACCCAACCATGGGGTTGCCCACCTACCCACCGCCCACTTGGCGCCGACCCGCCGTTGCCCGCCTGACACCACCCGCCCGTCCGCCCACTTCACCCGCCCGACGCTCGCCCACCGCCACCGGGGGTGGCTGGGTAATTCCTAGAATCGCCCAGCGACACCCGGGGGCGGGCGGGCCGCCAGGGTGGTGCAGTCTGGAGCTACCGCAACCCCATCCTATGCCACCATAGTGGCCCAACAGTCCACCCGCGGAGGTTGGGCGATTCTCAGAATCGCCTGCCACTCTGCGGACGGAAAGGGTGGTGTCGGGGGGCTTCTACCATTTCTCCTGATATTGATCTCCTTCTCGATCTTCATTTTACCCCTCAAGGGGGATGCCGAGGGGTAGATTGAAGAGAGAGAAGGAGATAAATATTAGGATAAATGGTAGAAGTTGTTGCCACAACCCCCCTCATGCCACCCTACCAGGTAGGCTGCTTGGGTGGCATTGGGGGAAGAATGTGCTAGCCCCCCATACCACCCTGGTGGCCTCCACGCGAGTGGATAGGCCACTAGGGTGACGCAGGGGGAGGCCATGGCAACAAATCTTACCATTTCTCATCCCATTAATCTCCTTCTCCATCTTCGATCTACCTCTCAGCCTCCCCCTTGAGGGGTAGATTGAAGACGGAGAAGGAGATCAATGTGGGGAGAAATGGTAGGAGTTGTTGCCACAACCTCCCCTTGCGCCACCCCGGCGTCCCGCCTGCTCGTGCAGTGGCTAGCGATTTTCTTAGCGTTAATATATTTTTAATTTCAATTATTTGATTATACAAATTAAAAATTTATGATATATTTTCGTTATTAATTTAAGTTAATATGTTTTCGTTATTTACTAATTTATGTGTTTCTATTTTTCAGGAAAATAGAATCAAAGAATATTTTTGTGAATCTTTCTGGACCAAAGACTCTTAAAGGTGCATCTTCAAAAAACATTGGCCAACGAACTTCACCTGAGCTCATGGCTACAAATCTTTCAAGTGCCTCAGATGATAAGAAAATGATTTCATATTATAAGAATTCAAAAGAAGTGTAATTTCCATCAAGAATCTGGTGTGTGAAAGAAAGAGAAAGCCAAAATGTGAATGTATATCTATATATTGATATATTGAATGATAATGGAATTTATGAGGTGATGGGAAGAGTCATAGATATGTGTTCGGTATCGGACATTGAAGTTGTTTACATACTTACAAAATCTCCCAAGTCACATGAAAGGATTAAATACCGACTATTATATTCATTGTATGACACGAGAGAGGTATCTACAAAGTTGTGTAAACAAATCATAAATGAGATGAAACAAAACATCGTAAGTATTGTTATTTATATTTGTATTTTGCATTCTTGAAAGTGTCTCGCTATATTTTTTAACTTTGTTTTTATTGACATATGATAATTTTGTTTGGTAGAATTTTGTTGAAAGTTGTTCAATTAGGTTGGGAGGCATTCATTTCATAGAGCATGATATCATGAAAGTTGTCAGCAGTTTTTACTTAGTGTCAGAAGAAGATATGGAAAACAAGCAAAATGTAGTAATTGAATATGCTACAAAACTACATCCAAAGGATCAGAAAAAAGGCCTCTAGTGGATAAATCTAGCAAGGTTAGACAAGTTGCTTTTGAGGATGATGAATTTGAAACTAACAGTGAAGCATATGTTGTCGTTACTGAAGATGACATTAGAACTGAGAAGAGCCGTAAAAGACCAAAAGTAACAATGCCCAAGAATAAATTTGTTGAGAAAGTTTTGACGAAGAAAAGTAAATTTGAATATTTTGAAGTAGTCATTACCAGCAGTCAAGAACCTAGTGAAACTTTAAAAGAAAGCAGAGAAATCATTACACCAGGTGCTAATTTAGAGGATGGCATTATCAAAACAAAATAAAATGTCATTCGACAGAATTTGACAAAGAGAAACTTAATTGATGGTTGTCATACATTTTAGCTTAATGTCAGACAAACCTATAAGGCAAGTGAAGGACGATGTTAATATCAAGTTAGAAAGCCACATCATCTACATGTTCACAACTTGAAGACATTGATGAGGTACAATCCATATGATCATGTGGTTAGTTATGTGCTTCTTGTTGATCCACTTCAAGTTCCTAACAAAGAAGCAATTGATAAGTCAAAATGTTTTGAATACAATTATTATGTGTTTGGGGGGAACCATTTTGTAGAAGCTCAAAGACAATTGATGGAGGAATATCCTAATAACCCACGTTTTGAAACAATGAAATGTATCATTTATGTTGGTTTATCAGATACAAAAGCAAATGTAGTGGCATGGGATCATAATTTAGATAATAAATATAGGACGTCTATGAATTTCATCCAAAGGGTTAGATTTATTCATAGTGAATTTCAAGAAAAATGTGGTGGGGATAGGATAAATGTTACTGCAGATTTTCGAAAGCAATGTTGTATGGAAATAGGCTATCAAATTGAAGAGAAAACCAATTTAAAAGGTGGAAAAGGCAAAGAAATTAGTGATTTATTCAGAGGTGTTGATAACATTTTCCAATTGGCATTTAGAACTAGAGATGTTTGGAAGTTGATTGATGAGATTTTTAGCACATGGGAAAACATTGGCATTAAAAACTAGAAGGTCAAAAAGTCTAAGCCATTGATATGTAGCAGCAGTAAATCAGCCCCTAAAATGAAGCAACTTCCAGAGGATATGACTATCACACCTTGGAGAACAATGCAAGGAGTGAAAGATGAAAAAGTTGTCAAAACAATATTATCTCATGTAAAATTCAAGAACAAATGGTTAAATTGTTGAACGAAGATAGTTGGGATGATGTTGTACGCAACTATCTAGATTCAAGTTCTATATCAACATTAAAAACTTTTTATCTTGCATTTAAAAATGTATTTTGATTTATACATTCATTTTTATTCATATGTGTACTATTTTTAATTTATAACTTACACATATATTTGTTTATTTTATAAAATATGAAGAAGGATGATAATGGAGCACCAGATAGTTTCAAAATCTTTATTGAAAAAATAAAGATCGAAATATTGAGGAAGCAACATATTAAGAATGTTAAAATTGATCCAACTCTTACTCATTTCATTTGGAATGGGCTAGACACTATTCAATATCAAGTAATATAAGGTGACTATGAAGACATTGCTAAACTCATACCTAAAAGGGGTTATGCCTTAGTTATTGCAGATATTCCCCATGGTTTCAATATTCCAAACATTGACTATGATATTGACCCTTATACTTATCAAGCTCTTAGTAAAGTGGTTGTGGGATTTGTAGAAGTCACGTCATCACTATTAGGGAGATTTGTGACATTTCATTCAGACACACAATTGGCAATGATATTGTTAAGCTTAAAGGGGAAAACAAATTCAAGGATGCAACTTACACGGTAAGACGTTTAAAATGTATATTTGATTAATGTTGAAAAATTCATTTATGTACAAGTCAATTGGACTTTTACTATTTCATGTTACAGGCAAAAGTCAAATCTTTTTAACTGTGAAGATCAACAATTTATAAATGATTGTGAGTTCATTCATATTGATAGTTGGGCAAAAGATGATAGCTATATGTCTATGATTTTTAATCGGGTAGATGGAAAGAGTCATAGCCAAATACTGACTTATAATGCTGTTGTGAGAAAACTAACATATGAAGACAAAGAAGCAAAACGAGAGATAGTTAACATTTATCAAAAACCACAATTATTGATTAACTATCTTATAGACATATGTTCAAATGAAGGAGATTGGGTTCTAGATTTATTTTCTAGCTCAGGTAAGTTTTATTATATGGAATTGAATTTCAATATGTTATTTTTAATTAATACGTCATTGTACTAATTTACTTCATTATTTCTTTTGTGCTTGATAATTAGGTACAACTCTAGCATGTTGCCTTCAAAAAGGAAGAAATTGCATTGCAATTGAAAAAGATCCAATACAATACAATTTCATTCAACAAAGAATTAATGCTCTTCAATATCTTCCAGATGCAATGCAAGAAATTGGGTTGAAGAAAGGGGACTTTAGTGAATCACGCGTGGCAAAAAAAGGCAAAGGAACCCCAACCACCATTACATGAAATGTTTGAAAAGACATACATTGAGAGATTTGCAGACATCAAAGATCCATTAGAAGAGGAAAATGAGCAAAAGGAAGTAGAAAATATTGTGGAAGAAGACAATGATGAAACTCTAGAGGATGAAGAGTTTGGATTACATGACATTGTTGATTAAATTTAAGTTATGCTTGGAAATCAAACTCATTTTTTGTAACTATTAAGTAATTATACTTGTAATGTTTTGACTTTGACATTTTATGAGAAGAATAAACACACAATTAAGGTTGTTATGCATTCAATATTTGTAATATGTGATTTTTATATTAATTTTTAAGTTAATCATTAATTTTTGAAAAAATGATTATTATTATTTTTTGACATGAAATTCATTAAAAAAACTATAATTTAACCATTTTTAGTTAAAATTTTCGTATAAAAATTGTGATTTTGACATGTCAATTCTAGCAAAAAATTATCAAAACGTGTAGTTTTTTAGTTAAATTTATGTTAAAAATGGTTATTTTTATGTCTATTGTTAAAAATATTGTTTTTTAGAAACAATTATTTCACGTGGATTGAAAAATTAATTAACAATGTATAAATATGTAGAATATCGAAAATCAAAATATCAACCTTCTAATTTAAAAATGTAAAACAATAAAAGCCTCACTACAAAAAAATCAAAATTAAAATTAAAACAAAAAAATATGAAGAAAACGACCACTTCAAAAATTATTAAATTTACAAAATAATTATTTACATTTCATACATTAGGGAAAAAAAAAACACCCTTTTAAAAAAAAGGGCCTGGTGTAGAATTACCACTTTTAAAAATCAGCATAAAAAACACTACCATTCTAAAACACAATGTACATAAAAAAAATTGTAGTGCCAAAAACTATGCTCTAAAAAACACGTGTTCTGCATCACCACTTTTCAAAATCAGGTCACTTTTTTGCTATCTCTACAAAACGGGTAACAATATGAGTTCCCATTTCAAAGTTTACATTGTTAGGGGTGATATCTTAGGGTAGGGCTTCGTTCTGCTTAGTAGTAACCAGAAATAGAATATGCTTAGTAATGGGTTGGATCGCCCTTGAGTTGTTGTGAGAGTATTCAATTAGTATGGATTAATATAAGAGGATAAGATCCTAATTAATCTCTTGGTATTCCATTAATTTTACTCATGTAGAATTCTTGATAGAGGATATAGGGTCTGATGTCTGTGTTGGAGCATATATTTATGGAAAAAAGCAATGTTTTTCTTCCCTTCTTTAAGCCACTAAACCCTTGATTTATACTACCATAGAAGCTCCTCTTTATTCCTACAGTGTTCAATATCAGTGAGGGTGATATACTCTTCTCTAATTAGTGCTTCAAATCAACCATAGAGGATGACTTTTTGTTGCATGGCTTCCATTTTGTGTTCTAACTTGCATTTTTCTTCCAAGATTTTTCCAAATTTGGTCTTGTTCTAACGTTTAAGTTGCAATTTAATGTTTCCCAAATTTTCCTAAAGCTTGTAGATAGAGGAATCACCTAGTTCAGGAAGCTCTTTCCTCCATTGCTTTATATTTTCCTTTAAATCTAGATGTTGTAACCAAAACTTCTCAAATCAAAAAGGCCTGTTGCGAGGTCTAGATTGAGTATCTATATGGAGGCAAATAGGCCAATGGTACAATCTGTGACTAGGGAGGACTAAGGCTTCCATAGAAACATCACAACCCATAATAGATTCATAGATTAGGAAGCGATCCAGTTTGGATGCTACTTGATGAGCCTATCCTCTTCTTTTGTTCTAGGTATAGGTGTTGTTTATAATGTCCAGATTGATTAGCTGCAAGTTTTCCACGGTGCCTTGAAAAAGAATTGGTCTGCATCGAACCTTTTAATGTCTCCCCACTTCTCATCCAACGACTTGATAAGGTTGAAATCATTGCCCATGATTCAGGGGGCTGGGGAAACTAACTTATAAATTTTATTTTAAATTATTAGTATTATTATATATTATAAAAAGATTTAATATATGAGTTAAACATATATACATTTAAATAAACATATAACAAGATTCTTAACCATGAATATTCACTCCCACTTTCCCTTGAACATTTTTATCATGTATATAGGTTTTCTTACAATACCATGTACCAATACAATGGCTTCTCAATACCATATCCCAAAAAACCATAACTAATTTAACAGTGAAAATGTTAGAAAGATATATTTTATCTTAATTTATTTTTATAGCATTTTTTTATAATTAAATCGAAAAGCACAACAGGCATAACTACCTTTGAGATGAAACTCAACACTTCATCCCGATTACTACTAAAACTAGCACAATGATATAAGATCGCTGATAAATGTTGATAGGCATTAATCCATAATAAACATAAAAAACATTTATTTTATGATATATCTCATATTACTAAAATTTTAAAAATCATAAAAATCAACTTTTTTTTAAAGAAACAAGTAAGCGTTTTTATTATAAAATCTGGTCTCTGGGCCAAAAAACTCACAATATGCATCATGTTCTACAAAAAATATTGTGTCCAATTGTCCAAAAAGTTGCAAATCTATCATCGTGACACATTTTTCCTACTATTCGAAACATATGTCTACTGTAGACTCTGTAATAAACCCCTAATATTAATTGAAATAAGTAGAGCATTACACAAATTTAAACAATACTTTGTAACTGAATTCAAATGGTCCTACTAAAGGAGCTTCCACTGACTATTCAAAATCTTTCCCCTTTCTTCTATCCACTTCCACTAGTGCGCTTGATTCTCTTCTGCTCAGGTTTCTTATCAAATTCTGCCTCTACAAAGATGTATGGATCTCCCATGCCAAGTTTGTCTTCCAACTCCATTAGTATGATATCCATTATTGCAAGCTCAATTTTGTTTTCCAGATCTGATTTTTCATAGAGTCCCTCAACAACACATATTTTATCTCCATAATTTCAATTTTTTCTCGAGTTCCTTCTTCTTCTAAGCATGTCTTCCTTGCCACTGCACTTAACAAACCTTCTTCTGTTACCATCATACAATCTAGGAGTCCATTTAGCTTCATGAACACTTGACATTGGGTCAATGGATTGCCCTACTCCATTATTGCACCACAAATCAGAATAAACCTTGAATTCCCCAACCATATATAATTCTCCACCCTCCTGTTTAGTTTTCACAGAGGAATGTTATGGATCCTTTGTAGAGAAGTTCCAACTATTATAGTAGAGCACAAACCCTTGAATCACCTTTGAGACACCATTGATTACAAATATGCTATAATCGTACGATTTATACAAACAATATCTAGGCATGAATGTAAAGGGGTGGAAAGTATGGGGAGATAGAGGAACATTAAAGCCTCTCCCATTTAAAATGGCCCCATATTCACTTGTGAGCACCAAAGCTCAATTAATGAAGATGGAGCCTATTTACACATGTGCATCCTTTGTACTACATGGGAACACCATCTGTGGATTCTATAACACCTCTGAGCCACCAACAATGAACCTTGAAATTTTAATTTAATGGGGGGACACTAAACGATTCTTGATATCACCAGAGGGGATAAACTCATCAATTCTTTGACTGCTATTACAAAAATGTATATCCATTTCTTGTCCCTTGAAAATTTTGTTAGACGATGGTTGTCAGATCTCTCTTTTTCAACGAATGAATACTTCCCCATTTTAATCATGGATTGGGATTATATTGTGTGAGATTGATTTCCATCCCCATTATTCCCTCGGATAGAGTTGACCCCTTATTTTCCAATGAATCATCTTCGCAATTGAAAGTTCTATAAATATGATAGAATTAAATTTGATCGAATTAGCAAATTTGCAATGTTATTCTTTAAATCATTGCTTTGAAAGAATAAGAATTGATCTTCTTGACCTTATGAATTTGTTGAACAACTAGCATTGAGTCTCCAAATACCATAATCTTCGAGATCTTGTGTGCTATCATCAATTTTAATCCTTGCCATATCACTAAATATTTTTCTTGGTTATTGGTTATAATGTCTAATCCCCATGCAAAATGGATCTCCTTTTGTTCATTGGTGCGAATAATTACCCCTCCCACTCTTGCCACCCCATAAAAATAACTTTATTATTATTATTGTTATTATTTATAAAAATGATTAATAAATTTAAGGAACTATACATTTTTAAACAAATCTTAACCCATGGAGATTCACCACATTGATATTATGAGATTCCTAATGGTGTAAAAAGACTTTGTTACAATATCATGAGACATTACCATGCCTTATCAATACCAAATGCGCAAAAACTATATCTCATTTTATATTACACATGTTCATATGATGTTTTTTTTTCAATTAATCAATTTAATTAAAAAATAAAAAATGACATAATTATTTTGGAGATAAATCTTAACCTTTGATTTGTGAATACTACTAAGAATAGTTTGTGGAAGTTAAATACCTACCATCCACCTAATAAATATTGATAATTAAATTAAAATTTTGGAAGCCGTATTCCAAATTAGACACACCTATGGACATAAATATTATGTGGAAATTCCATAGAGGATAAATTCCTACCATTCATCTATTAATTAATGATATTAAATTAAAATGTTGGAAACCATATTCCAAAATAGACAAGTCTATTGATGTAATAAACCATAAGAGGTAAAACCAACATAGATCCATTGGATCTACCAAGTATTAAGAGGGATCAAAACTCTTTCACTCTAAAAGAGGTTTGCATCTCATGAGATTTGATCCCTCTTGTCACTTGGTACATCCAAAATTAAGATGGATCTAGATTGGTTTAATTATTAATTATTAATTTAATTTAATTTATTTTAATTTTATTTCATTTTGGCCGAATCAAAATCCTAAACAATACATTACAACATATTTACCATATTGGTTTGGAGAGTGCCTCTCAACACAAAAAATAATTACTACATTTTTTTTTTAATTTCTATACCAATAACTCAAGGTATGCAAGTATATAAAAATTCATTATAGAGTAATTAACCAAAGGCTTCCTATTCCAACTTTAGGTGGATGAAGATCTGTTGACTTTTTATTAGATTGATTCTCAAGGGAATATTCTCAACACATGCTTCGTCTGAATGCTTATCAAGCGTTGTAGTGTGTTAGAGAGATTTTTAGGTTGTGTTGTCACCTTTTCTAGCACTTGTAGCACAAGTGCTTCAGGAGATATAGAAAGCTTCCTAAAGACAACCTCTGGGTTAATTGTAGACCAGTGCCTATGACATCTTAGATAGAGGAGTGCTTTGGAAGATTATCAATGGGGCTTTTTGCTGCCCTCCAATTATCATGTAGTTTGAAAAGATAATAAAGGGGGCTTGGTTCAATAGAACTTCATCAAGGTAAATTCAAGCCAATACACGGATCCAAATGCTCAGGGGGTAAAATGGGCCAATCTCAAAGAGAAATATCTAGTTCTAGTGGTTGACACACAACAATAGGCAGCTTAATATTGGAGTTGTAGTAAAATGAATAGGAGGAGAGAAAGGAAGGAATTTGACGCATGTGTTTGGGAATAATACATAATCCTAAGCAACAATATTCTGGAAAAAGTATGGAAGACTGAAGAGGTGGAATGGAAAAAACAATGGAGTGCTAATTAAGGTCCCAAAATCTATACACCATTAATACACTTGTTACTAATTACATATGTAAATTTGTGCTCAAATAGCTATTGTAGGCTATCGAATAACACAAGTAAATATGTAATTACCACATGCACTGTTACTACTTAGCAACAAAATATACAACCATGAATAAGAGTGAAACTGACAACTTCTTTACACTATTTCAGAGGGAGAAAAACATACATGAAGTGAAAAACAAAGGGGAAACATACTACACATTGCTCTAATTGGAATCACCAAAGAGTTTCATTCATCCTTAAAAATGAGTCCAATTCATCAGTCCATTTACATTTAGAAATACATAGCTCAAGTCCCTCTTGAACAAGTAGATAGAACCAAAAGTGGAATCACAGAATTTGGATCCCTTGGGTGCAAAATTCTGGAACCTCTATTAAGTCTTTCTTCCCTGTATTTATAAGAAGAGGGGGAGCTTTGAATTAACATTTACAAAGTATCCCAACTCGAGCTCCAGTAGTTTGATATACCAGCTGTCTCAGTGTCCAAAGGCTGTTGCCCATAATGATTTGATTCAGATTTGATTCCGTTTTTCAAAATATAGAAATTATAGAATAATAAGAAAAAGGAAAAGTGAATGATGACTGAGGAAAATGTCCCCCTGCCATTCTTGTGATCACCCTTGATCAAGCCACATCTCTGCCATGATATGCCTCTCCTGCTGCTCGGTCAGTTCACCTTTCACCTTCGCGTTAACTACCTATCTTCACCACTCTCTAGAGCTGGTAGTGATCAACTGTGGTTGCTTTTCACAGAGCATAAGTGAAGATTGACCTGGTAGTATTTCATTGTCTGACTCTGAGGAGCTCCATAATGGGAAATTAAGTCTTCCTGAGTCCCATACCTCCATTTACTCCATGAAGACGTGCATGTGAAATAATCTAATTCATTTATGTTGCCCATGTAGTCCTTGGTTTCTTGTCCCAGGTGCTTCCACAGGGTTATCCCATATCGATTTCCAACTACTCTATGCTTTCATTCAATACCACAATTGCCAACCCATATGCCTTTAAAGATCCATACTTCCTTATCAGAGCGATTCCATATTGCAGACTTCACAGTAGTGCAATATTCAAATTTGCCGATTGCTGACCTTCGTTAAGACAAGTCCCTTCTGCTTAGCCCTTCCAACATTTCTAACCATAGGACCGAGGGTTGTGACCTGGTGCTTAGCCTTAAGGCGCTAAGGCCTTTTGTTCCAGTAGAGGGCTATCGTTCCTTTGTAAATTGCTCTCTGCCCTTGGTTCTTTAAGTTCCTCTTGACCACGGGCTAACCCTTATATTGGGGATCCTCTATCGACGAATTCCTATTGGCAATTTAACTTTGGAGCATAACATTTTACTTTTCCGAATGCCGATAAACTTTTATGCTTAAGCTTTGGTCCTTTTGTGCTCCTCGTGATCATAGGCCAACCCTTATATCAGAGCTCCTCTATCTACGAATTCTAATCGACGATTTAACTTCAGTGCACAACATTTCACTTTGCCAATCGCTAAACGCCGATCACCTTTTCTGCTTAACCTTTGGTTCTTTTGCGCTCCTCATGACCATAGGCCAACCCCCATATTGAAGTCCTGTAATCGAAGGCTTTTAATCAATGATTTCATTTTGATGCACAATACGCTGCTACCACTGATTGATGATGTCATCACTACCACATGTCACTTCTTAAGTGGTGACGTGTGTCACCAAAATATGCCCCCATAGGACCTTGAAAAATGCCATATCAGCATGCAACATGTCCTTCGTACCAGCAGGTGGCACATATTAGAGCTAATGCTATGCATCCATGTGTCTTATTTAAGGAGAGAGAAAAGGCCCATCCGCCCTTGGTTTTGCATTGAATTCATTTGTCACATTTTTCGAGGAAACTCCCAATGTTTTACCCTGTTACCCTGTTTTCCCCTGCAATTTCTTTGTAGTGGTCGATTCACGTACTGTCGGGACCTCCGATCTCTGATTGCGGGATTTTCCATTAAGGCTTTTTCTGCATGGCTTTTGGTTTTCAAGGGCAACTCCGATATGCTATAACCTCTTACTCTGGGGTCGATTTGAGGAGTTCCATGTACCATTGGAAAACTAGTTCCGAGCATCATCCATTGGAGGGGGTTTGATTTAGCTTTGAGTGCTTCTGTGGCTTGGAATATCGCTGCAAACCTCTCTGCTCTTTTTCATCCTTTAGACATCATAAACAAATAACGCAAAGGTTGCATTGACTTTTAATAAATTTGATGCGTGAACCCCTGCCAGTTTTTTAGGGATTTTCAAAGCATACATAATTTTAGGAAAACTACCTTATATCTTGGTTGTAAAAGATAAAAACTTTTCAACAGTTATGATTTTTATCAAGACCTGAGATTCTGAAGGGTTAAGTAAAATTAAAGCTAATAATAATATTTTTGTTACAATAGTTAATAATAATATTTTTGTTGCAATAATTTTTTCTATTATATATTTATCAATGATAGATACAAATGAAACTTTTGGCTACATCAACCACATTAATATTTTTAATGTGGCTGTACTAGTTACTTTGTGTAGCTATCATAACCTATCCTACCATACTGAGCTTTTATTCACCTCATTGAGCCGAACCAACTCTCTTCAAAATTGAAAATATAAAATTATCAATGATTTATTTGGGTAAAATTTAATGCCTATTCACAATCCTAATGATAACTTTTTATTAATAAATAAGAAATTTCCATAAATTCAAAATTCAAAATATATTATCATAGATATATACCTATTCTACGACCAACTAGAATGGAAAGAAATCAGCCACAGTTTTGGGTTGAAACTAACGGCAAAGAAAAAATTATGGCCAACCATGATGGAAGATTCAATACCGGAAACCGCAAAGCCAATACCTTTGGCGCCCTGTTCTAAAATTGTTCAGAGTCTTGTTGACTGGTAAAGTAAATATATTTAACTTCTCTTCAAATCTAACACAGTTAGGTCAAGCCTTTGTAGATAGTCTAAAGTGGGCAGTTATGTAGTAGACCATCTTACCTACATAAATTAATAAATTATTTCATGCACTCTGCAGTCAAATGAATGTGCTCAAGATATTTTGTGTTGAAGTATAAAGTTCCAATAAATGTGACGGAGCAGATACCCCACAACAATTACTTAGTGGAGGGACCTTTGAAAATTTTAAAATTCGAAACGTATTACTTAATGATGCTAGGATTATGGTCAAATGATATGAATTTTCAAGTTAATTAATATGATGGTCTAGAAATGACTTAGTTTTATAAAAAAATTTACGAAAGAGATATTATTTATATAGGAATGATTATAATCGGGAAAATTTTAAAGTTTGGAAGTTTATCATAAAATTTAGGAATGTTTATAACTCGGAAGTTTGGTAGTTTATTTTAAAATTTAGGAATGTTGGTTAATGTTAGTGGTTTATTATATATAAACTATTAAAATGTTTGGTATGATATTATATAGAAATATGTATATTTCTAATAATTTTAATATTAGTTAATATAGAATTTGGCCATTGTTAAAGCAAAAAAAATTGTATTGTAAAAATTTGGTAATCATTTTTAGGAAAAAATGGAAATTGACGATTTTTTTTTGGAAAAGCACGGAAAATTAGCTCGCCTGCCAATATTAGCTCCTAAAATTTTTCCTATTTTCGTTATAAGATTAGAAAGTAATAAAAAGATATATATATATCTATATAAACATGATTTCTATTTGAAAAATGAAGATTATATTTATTTTTTTCTAAATATGTCTAAAATCTATTATTGTAACAAAATGATACATGGAGGCACTGGCCTCTACAGTTCTTAGCCAAAGTTCATGGCATATTGCAACCAAAACAAAATGAAGACTGCCTACAAGAGGGAAACCAGTCTAGTCCAAAATAGATTTGTTGCCCTCGCAGGGGAAACCAGCATGTGAACATAGTGTGATATTCTTTTGAAAATAGCTTCAAAACTAACTATTTTGCTCAAAAATGCAGAAATAGACCCATAGGACTGGGTGCCGAGACCCTGAAACCTGAAGAAACGTGATGGTTTAGTTGTCATTTGGTGTCGATGGGTGTTCTTCAAGAATTAGGCACCTGTAGACATCGAGGTCATCCTCTTCCTTTTGTAGTTCACCCATGTCTTCCTTCTCACTCTTGCCGATCGTGGGCTGGTCTAGATTTCCTCGATTCTGCTTTGCTGCTATCAGAATTGAGAGTAGAAGGCTCGACCTAAGCAGTGTCATTCTTCTCCATTGCGCTAGTGGGACGTCCTTCAGCGATGGAAGGCTCCTCTTGAAACGTAACTGTTATGGTGGCCTTGATAAGAGGTCGATCTAGAGAGCATTGGTATGTGAAGTGAGCTGTATAACTAGAATGCTGAGAGCTAGAAGGGAGAGTAGTAGCTGATGGATAGGTTTGCGAAGGCTGAGAGCTAATAATGCGAGTGTGACCCCTGCCACTACATGTATCCGGATAACGAGCTGAGAAATGATTTGACGAGGGGGAGGAGGAGTCAGAGATAGTTAAGGGCGAAGAATGGAGCATTCTGCCTCTGCTGCTGCCCCTCTTGCAACACATTCGCTAACACAGCCAAGGCATAATTTCATAGGGAGAAAGGGACTGACTGTGAGGAGTAGGCACGGAGTAGAAATGGTCACTTAAGGTGGCGTTATCAAAGGCGGAAGGCTGAGAAGCGAGGGTCAAGTTACATAACAGGCTCTAGGAATAATGGTTTCCCTTCTCGAACTTTGTGATGATGATGATGGTTAACGTCCACTGAGACCAAATTGGTTTATCGGACCTACAATTTTCTTAATTTTTACTTGTCTGGCTCCTCGTCTTTCTTGGCGAGATTGGTGTTGTAGCTTTCTTTCTTTTCTCTACGGTCTTCCAACATCCTTTGTCTTGCATCTCCTTCATCTCTTCTGGTTCTTGGGACATTGGTGTCTTAACTTCGCGATCTGTACTCGGAGAAGTTTGGTTTAGGAGATCTGCTTTGATGTTAAGTTTATTTTTATTTTTTGGGGTATTCAAATCCTCATAACTGTTGATTTGTTGGGGCGGGCTTTCTCCTTGCTTGCTTTGAGAGTTGTTTCCTTCTTCCTTGATTTCTTGCGACTCAGAGTTTTCTCTAGAATATTCTTCTTTGATGACAGTGTAGTGTTCTTTTTGTGCTCCTTCCCACCATGTAGATCTGTGGTGGTTTTTTCTAGCAAAATTTTTCTCAGAGGCTTTTGGGCAATTTTTTGCTAGATGCCCCGTCTCAAAGCACGATCGACATCTGAAGAGGACACTTTCATAATCAAGCTTCTGGTTCCACACATAGTCTTTACTTGTTAGGTTTATTTCAGCTGGGAATCCGGCGCTGAAATCCATTTCCACACAGATGCGTGCATAGGTGGTTCTGGCATATTCCTCTGTTCTGGGCACCTGCAGTAAAATTTCCCAATTGCATTTCCGATGGCTTTTAGCGAGGAGAGATTCCAGAGATGCAAGGGTAGGCTTGGCAATCTCACCCAAACTGGTGCTGAGGTTATCACTGCTGTAGAGGGATCGAATGATG
>APFE031489815.1:22985-43661 GCA_000404065.3 Pinus taeda
GAAACCTCTAGCACAGGGGTAGATATTAATTTCATCAGAAATGATAGGCTTCCATACCTCCGAGATCCAATTGTGGAGCGCTGTCAGCTGCGGCCAAAAACCATTGAACCGGCAAATTAGGGCACTGTCGGAGAACTTCAAAGCTTCATCTAGTGAGTCCTGGACCACTTGGATAGTGGGAGCTGGGGCTTCACTCACGATATGGGCAGGAGATTGCCCTCCAGAGGCAGATGAGCCACCAGTTATTTTTGCGAAGCTCGGTGCCATATTTTACCCAGATCTGCACCAGATACACTGCAGATCTGAAGAGATCTAACACTGCCGCAAAACTGGCTGTAGAAGATCCGAAGAGATTTCTCAAATACCGCAGAAGCTTCGAAGATCCGAAGAGGAGATTGACGTTGGATCAATGCCCTCCTGCGCAGTGGCCCTCCGAAGACCGCAGGCCCTTCGAAGACCGCAGAAGATGATCCGCAGAAGAAGATCCGAAAAATAAGTGATCCGCAGAAGATGATCCGCAGAGGAGACCGCAGAAGACTATGGCTAGACTTGGAACAGTAAATTGGGGATCTGCATAAGATGATCCGCAGAAGAAGACCGCAGAATTAAATTTGTATTAACACTTCGGTATGATTCGCCACTTCCAGTGACTTCAAAACTGAGGTTCGGTGTCTATCTGTGCCTCTACGATTCATTTAACTATGTCCACATTTGCGTGTTTCTATTTTTGATGTTAATAAAGAAGGTGCGCTCCCATGAAACCACCCTTTTGATTTTTCGTTGTATGGATGGATCCACCAACCATGTAATCACAAGAAGAGATGATAATGTTGTTATCACCAGGCCCTCCGAAGACCGCAGAAGATGATCCGCAGAAGAAGGCCGCAGGAGAAGATCCGAAGACCGAAGAAGATGATAATGTTATCACCAGGCCCTCCGAAGACCGCCCGCAGAATAGTGCCGCAGATCCGAAGATCGGAAGAATAGTGCCGCAGAGCCGAAGATCGGAAGCTCCTGCCTGTTGTCGTGCGAGTGCTTGGCTCCACGACAGCTAGGGGGCACTTACATTTCAGAGGCAGAGGAGCATAAATAGACGAGGATGCGGGCTGAAGAGCGCCTGAGGTCTCCATAATGAAGAGCCGAGGCGGGATAGCTATGGTAAATTGGTGTGAGTGCAGCATTGAAGCGCATTTATGAAGGGTTGTAAGACATTTTTATGGCATGGTGTGAGATTACAGGCGGCCATGTGGCTACGCCACTTGCCGGCCCGTATCTCCACCATCGCATCAACCATTAAAAACATTTGCATTCGGGAGTTTTTCTTCTTTGTGCACTAGGGCAGTGCATTCCTATAATTGAGTGCTATCATTGAGGATGGTGAGGGATCCTGATCTAAGTACTTGGTCGTTGTCTACCTCTGTATTTGCCAAAAGATCAGCAACCTTGTTTCCTTCCCTATTGACATGATTGAAGGTGATAACTCTTCTGTTTTTTAACCATTGCTCAATGAGTTCTAAATGAGCCGCTAGTCTCCAGCTAGTAGCCAGTTTAGAAGCCGGGGTCCCCAGTTGAATTTGATTGGCCATGTTGATGAGGATTTGGGAATCCCCTTCGATCACAACAGGGTGAAAATTGTATTGATAAGCCAAACAAAGTCCTTGCCATAGACCTTCCAGTTCTGCTGAGTTATTCATATCCCAACCAATTGATCCAAAATAAATTAGAAGAGGGGTGCCTTCATGATTCCTGAATATACCTCCATATCCTGCCTTGCCCGGGTTGCCTTTTGAGGCACCATCAAAGTTTAACTTGATCATACTTGTTGGATGGGGATTCCATTGAGTGGAAGGGCTAGAAGTGGTGGGAGAGATGTTGAGATCATCTTGAACAGGTGGAATCAGGATATGCCAATTCTCCCAAATATTCCTTTCCTGTGCTTGAGTAGGAAGATCATCTGCCTGCCATTTCTGGAGAGCCAAGGTTTCTTGAATATTCTCGCATAAATTGCTCCAAATTATGTCCAGGGGAGTGCATTGATTCTTAAAGGTTCGCTTATTTCTTTCCTTCCAAATTGTCCAAAGAAGCAAACCCGGAAGGATTTGCCATAGAGAATTTAGTAGCTTGCTATTGTAGGGAACGAAGACCCAATTACGGATGGTGCTGATAATATCCTATGAAATTCTGCAAGTTGTTTGACACCTGAAGCTGATTTTTTCCCATAATTTGTTGGCCAAGTTGCACGAATCCATGAGGTGCTAAATGATTTCATTTTGCTGATTGCAATTGGGGTAGTATGAGGGTCCGTGGAAACCTCTTTTAATTAGATTATCCCATGTGAGAATTCTTCTATGACAGAGAAACCATATGAAAGTAGATACTTTGGGCCATATTCCAAGGGTCCACATACGTTCCCAGATTGGGTCCACGGGTTCCTGAGTTTGAATCATCAAGCCATATGCTTCCTTAGTTGAAAAAATTCCCCGCGGGGTGTATCCCCATCTTAAAATGTCCTTTTTAGCTGAATATCTGATTTTCCTATTGTTGAGCTTTGTGTCCATTGCTTTATAGAAGTCCTCCATTTCTTGATGAATGATCTGTTTTGCCTTTTTCCATTGCCTCTATCCCTGGTTGATATGTTGAGTCCAGTGCTGAGAGACTTTATCATCCTGATAAATAGCATGTTCCTTAGTATTTTGGGGATGGATGGCTTCTAATAATTTGGGTCGTTTTTGCCATAAGTCAACACAAAATCTAGCAATGCCATCATCTCTAATCTCCCAAAAACTGTGCTATTGTATCATTGCCTTGTGCTGTTTTGCTGCATTCCAAAATTAGAGAGCCTGCATCTTGTGAGTCTGATAAGCTCTTCTGGCAGTTGATTATTTACATATTTTGTTGTCCATAATTTGGCCCATGTTGTGTGTGGGGCTGATAACCATTGCCACCATAGTCTTGCCCACATCACTACGTTACTATGCTAAGGATCCTATAGTCCAAGGCCTCCCTGCTTTTTTGGTGTGCAAACTGTCGACCATTTCACTAAGACCCATTTGCGATTTTTCCCTGAGGATCCCCATAGAAAGTTGCGTTGTATGTCCTTGATCTTTTTGAGCACCCACTTCGGTGCTGCGAGAACAGAGAAAAGGTATAGAGGCATAGTTTGTAGTACTGCTTTGACAAGAACGAGCTGACTTGCCATATTGAGGGCTCTATAAGTCCATAAAGAGAGGCGACCTTCAAGTTTTTCTAGGAGTAGATGCCAGGATGCGTGCTTTATAGCAGAGTCGATCAATGGTGTGCCCAAGTATTTGGAGGGAAGATTGGTGATAGTAAAACCTAGGATTCTAGTTATATTTCTTTGTGTTAATGAGGGAGTATGAAAGAAGAAGATCTGAGACTTAACAATGTTAATGGTAGTTCCTGAAGCCTCAGAGAATGTATCTAACAGGGATTTGAGTGTATAAGCTTCTTGGACTGAAGGGTGCCCGAAAAACATATTATCATCCTTGAATTGTTGATGAGTGATGGTAGAGGTTTCGTGGACAAAAATTCCTCTAAGGTTTTGAGAATGAAGAGCATGCTTTATGAGATAGCCTAAGCCTTCTGCCATGAGGACAAAAAGAAAAGGGGAGAGGGGTTGCCTTGACGTATGCCTCTAGAGGGGGAGAAGGGGCAAGAGGGGATGCCATTTACCAAGATGGATAAAAAGGTGGATGAAATGAGATTCATAACCCATCTGACCCAGGTTAGGCTGAAGCCAAAGGCTGTAAGCATTTGTTTTATATATGTCCTGCTTAATTTATCAAATGCTTTAGATAAGTCAATTTTGAGAAGCATACATGCTTGTTTGTTGTGCTTTAGGGAGTGAATGATCTCATGCATCAGAATTATGCCATCTAGGATTCGATGTCCCTCCACATATTCTGATTGTTCTTGTGATATGAGCATAGGGAGTAGCGGCTTGAGTCTGTTGGCAATGACTTTCGAGATGATTTTGTAGATAACATTGCAGAGCGTTATGGGCTTGAACTTATCCAGAGTATTTGGCTGATCTTCTTTGGGAATGAGAGCTATGAAGGTTGCATTTAGAGACGAAAGAAGCCAGTGCATAGTATAAGATTCTTCCACAACTTTCCAAACCTCCAATTTGATGAGTTCCCAGAAGTGATGGAAAAAGTTGGAGGTAAATCCGCCAGGACTAGGGGCTTTCCCATCTTTCAACTGAGCTATTGCTAATTCGACTTCCAGAAGAGTAACCGGTCGAAGTAGTAGTTGATTGTGCTCTTCTATTATAATTTTAGGCGCAATTTGAAGAATTTTGTTTATGGTCGGTTGCCTATTTACTTGAGGCTCTTGATGTACAAATTTAAAATGGGTGAGGAGTTCTCTCTCAATGTTATCATGTTCCTCCATTCTTTCTCCCTGCTGATTTTGAAGTTGTGCAATGTTATTATGCATTCGTCTCTGTATGGTGGTGCGATGAAAGAATTTGGTATTCCTTTCCCCCTCTTTTAACCAACTGATTCTTGATTTTTGCTTCCAAAGTACCTCCTCTTGCTTCCTTCTGTCTTCTAGCTGAGTAAGAAGATCTTGTTGTTGATTTTCTAGTGTTTTGGTTCTCCCTTCCTCATAATTCTTTGCTGGAGCTCAATCATGCTTTGCTCAAGTGTTTTTTGAGCTTGAAAAATATTTCCAAAGGTGGAATGATTCCATTGCTTGATTTGCCGTTTGAGATTCTTTAGTCATTGTTGGAATTGATACATGGTTGATCCTTCAGGAGGAGTGAAGTTTTCCCAAGCTGTTTTGACCCTATTTTTGAAGTCTAGATGAGAGAGCCAGAAAGCTTCAAATAGGAAAGGCCTTCTGGTAGAGTCTCTCGGTCTTTGCCACTGAAGTGAAATGGGCCAATGGTCCGAGCTTGACAGAGGCAAGATTGGGGTTGTGATGTCTTTGCCCAGGTGAATGGCATTTTCTGAAATGAGAAATCGATCCAGTCGAGATGCAATTTGTTGGGATCCTGATCTTCTGTTATTCCAAGTATAGATTCCATTATTGAATTGTAAATCTATCAACTAGTTGTTTTGTATGTAGTCTTTAAAGTGGCTACTTTCATTGTCCAGTTTGACTCTGCCGCCTTTTTTCTCTTCCAGTTTAGTAATCATGTTGAAATCCCCACCTGTGATCCATAGTGGGTGTGTTTTGGTGGAATAAAGAGCTTCAATGTGTTTAGCAGCACAATATTTTGCAATGAGTCCTGAGGAAAATATACATTTGATAGATGACCATGTATATTGGTTCCTATGATGTGGAAAGTGGCCTGTATGAGATGATGGGAGGCATGAAAGTCTGTGAGTAAGATAGCCTGTGTATTCCATGCAATGGCGAGTCCTCCTGAGGTGCCAGAATCATCCACCGCAACTGAATGACATCTTGGCCAAGCTCTAGATAGAATGGAACCCAATGTATTGCTGTTGCATTTTGTTTCTTGCATAAAGAATATTTGTGGTCTTTCATGCTGTATCATGTTTTTTATCATTCTGTATTTCCCATGGCTGTTGAGCCCTCTTAAATTCCATGAGATGAACTTCATAGCTAACCAGTGGGTAATGGCCTATAGTACTTAGTTAACCTGAAATATCTTCCTGACTCCATCAACATTTCCCCGATGATGATGGTTCTTTGCAAATCTGTCTTTCTTCCCCTTTTCTTGCTATCTTTGAGGAGATTTTTCTCATCCCAGCTGCTACCTGGTTGTATACCTAAGGTTCTCTGCTGATGCACTCTTGAAATGACTACTTCCAAATTTTCGAGCTGCCTATCTAGAATTTTGTCAAACTCTTTCTTTCGGCAAGCTTGTTCAAGACTAAAGATGTCTAGGTCTCCGAGGTCAAAGCTCTCTGGTTCCTCGTCCATGTGGCTAGGTTGGCTACTCTCAGGCATTGAGTCAGTTGTCTTGGTAGGATCTAATAAAAAGCTGTCGATGTCCATTCCTTTTGCTTGCCATATAACTATATCTGTCTCCTAGTTGGGGATGGAGGGAGAGGCTGCTATCTCTTGATCTATTTTCGGATCATGTAAAGTTATACTAGAATTAGTAGCTTGAGTTGAGGTAGATGGCGTGGTGTATGGTTCAACAGGTTTGGACGGATCTGCTTCAGGCATGGAATGTTGTGACAAAATATCAAAGCTATTACTAGTGGAGGGTGCAGAGGAAGTGGGCACGGGTTTTTTGGGGGTATATGGGGGCTTTTTGGCATGCTTCTTTGATTGGTAACCTTGGTGAATCCTTCAGAATCAGACTTCTTCGAGTTATCATTAGTTTTGGGGGAAGCATTTAATGGACATTCTCGGAATAGATGGCCATGAACATGGCATTTTCTACATCTAAAGGGCACATGTTCATAATCTATGAGCTGAATCCATTCAAAATCATCATGAAAGAGGCTTATCAAATCCGTGAGGGCTTTGCCTAGCTGCATGTAAACACAGATGCGAGCATACGAGGTATACCTTTGGAGCTTTGTTTCCTATGAAATCTTTATGAATTCTCCTAGGCCATTGCCAATGTCTTATAGCGATTGTTCATCCCACTATTCCAAAGGTAGAGAGTACATTCGAGTCTAGACCAGTGCCTAGCTGAAGTCCTCTTTATCTGGATTAAATCTTTCAATCCAATCCCTTAAATATAGACCCGCTGCATTGAAGAAATAAGGGCCGCCGTCTAAGATTCTATTCATGCCTTCGATGCAGTTGAATATAGCATTCAAGAAACCTTTTGGCCCTAGCTGTAGGGTAACATGTCCTTTTGGTTTCCATTTTGAAGCAATCCATCCCTGCAAGGCTTTCTCTGTTGGCCATAAACCAATGAATTTACCTATAAGCGCATGATCCTTCATAAACTGTATTTGGGCATTGATTTGATGGCTTGGTAAGTCGATCTTGGGGCGCTCTGCTACTATGGGCTTGCATGTGGATGATGTTGCCTTCATAGGTTCTGCATTGTCCGTGGAGTCCTCCTCCTTCCCTTTGTTCGAAGCTTCCACCTCCTGCTGCTGGGCGGATTGATTCGGTAGCTGTGCTGCTGTTCCAGACGATGGCTTTTCATTTTCATTGGTATTCAAGTTGGGATTTCAGCTGTCGTTGTTACCTACGGGACCTCCCCCATTTGAATATTCATTATGTAGATTCCGTCAATGCGTCTGAACCAACGCTCGAGAGACTATGTCACTGCAATGGAGGCCTGCCGCACCTATACTCCTGCCATGGTAGGGTTTGTCAGAAACCCTAGACTGCCATGGTTCACGAGCCGTTTTTTGATACCTTCATCCCAACAAATAATTGTTTCTTCCTTTTAACTCCAACATGTTATTAAGGAGTGATAGAAATGAAAAAAATGAAGATTATATTATTCATACATGAAATTATCATTAATTAGATAAAATGTCAAGTTGAAGAATAGTTCCACACTTGTACGATTATTTCATTAACATTTGTGTTGACACTCTTTGTATTCCTCTACATTTAATTACAATTTTACCTTAATTTTACCTTTATCCTTAAGGATTATGTATCTAACATTTCCCCCTTAATAGGCTTTGCATTTTTCTACATTAATTTACTAGTACAATCACATTAAAAATATTATTGTGGTTGATATAGCAAAAGGCTTTATAAATATAACCCAAAAAACTATTGCAACATGAAGAATGCCTTACTAATGCACACATTTACCTGATTAACCATGTATAAAAAGGTTATGGGTCAACTTTAACTTAAGAAAAAAAAAGGAATTATAAATGAATGCTATAAATAATAATGAAGAATTTATCATAGAGGAACTTATTAGAATTGGAATAATCTTAAATCCCTAGGGAATTGGTGGCTGGGGAACCATGTGTACGAATCTTATTTTTTAAATTTATTAAAATTAATGGACCATTTTGCTAAATAAATTTTGCTTATATATAAATGAATGTTATAAATAATAATGAGGAATGTATCATGGAGGAACTTATTAGAATTGGAATAGTCTCAAATCTCTGGGAAATTGGTGGGCCAATCTAATTTTTTTAATTTATTAAAAGTCAATGCAACCTAACAAACTCTTTAATACACTACAACATTTGATAAACATTAAGATTAAGCATATGCGGAGCATATTCCCTTGAGAATCAATCTAGGAGTTCAATTAAAAAAATAGAAAAAAGTCAACAAATCCTCATCCACTTTGAGTTGACATAAGAAGCCTTGGGCAACAAGGATATTTACTAGCACAACCACATTAGTAAATGTGGTTGATATATGTTGATAAGCATTAAGGCTAAGCATATGCCCAACATATTCCCTTGAGAATCAATCTAGGAGTTTAATTAAAAAAATAAAAACAAGTAAACAAATCGTCATCCACTTTAAGTTGACATAAGAAACCTTCAGCAACAAAGATATTTACTAGCACAACCACATTAATAAGTATGATTGATATATGTTAATAGGTGTCATTTTCCATCCTTTATATACCAATTAGCTTTTAGAAATGACCCTAACCAACATCATCTAATATTATTAATATTATTAATTAAATATATAAATATTAAAGTAACCTAAAATATAAAACCTAATACCTAATATTAATGTAATTCATAAACGCCAACTATATTAATCATTTGTAAGTTTTTAAATATGCCAAACAATGCCTTCCACTAACTAAAAATAATTAAAAAATTATAATCAATCTGAGATAGATTTAAAAAGAAAACCAAAAATAGCAGATAAATCTGTCTACTTCTCCTACCTGCTTCAAACTAATATCTTCTTAGAAAAGGTGAGCAACAGAAAACCAGAATTCAAAGTCGCAAATCAATAATTCTAAAGCAGACTTTAAAACTGGAATTCAAGAAGATGATTGCCTTAGTGATGTTAACATAATAAGAATGGACACTATAAAAGAGACTGAAAATGCAGCGTCATTAACATCATCATTGCCATTGTTGCATCAGGTTCTTTCTCATTCAACATGACTACCATACTCTAGTATCTCTATTAATCAATTGTCAATAGAAAATAATTGATCAATTGTCCTTCTAAAGTATGTCCTCATCCGAAACCTCACGAGGCCATCAAATATCGATATCATAACATATGGTTTTGTTTAAAGAGACGTTGTGGGGAATGGTAGATGAACAACTGGTCAGAAAGCAGGAAATATGGGACTCTGTCTTCTCTGAAGCTTCGTTGTCCCGTGACGGCGAGAAAGCGTTGCAAGTCATCTATCCTTGTGAACTTCTCTAGTGCTCTTGTGAACTTGTTCGCAGGAATTTGCCTAAGCAGGTGCTGTTGGAGAATCTAGAAGCACTAAGTGAGCGTGGGGGCCGTTATATTCCTACTCGTTTCAGGTTGAGCTGAGCTGCATTAACTATACAATCATACCTTGGATTGAACTCTCAGGTTATTTGTATGCGGAGGTCTTTATTTTGATAGTAAATGTAAGCAGGTTATTTCCATAAGCAGGTTATAGACAGTAAGCCACGGAAAGGGTTACGGACAGCCAAGCAAGGCATGGTTCTGCTTTTCTATCCGCTAGAGTTTTCATCGATTTCTTCTCTAGAGTGCGGCATATACAACTGTATCAGTGGGCAACTGCACAAACTGATTTCAGTGGGCAAGAGCTGGGCAAACATATACCTAATGTACACTAAGGTGAGTTCTACAAACGCTAGTATATTCGATCTGTATTAGTTTACATTTGGTCAATCGAAAATTTAGGTGGTCATTTGAAAGTTAGGGTTTACAAGGGCCTCATTCCAAAATGGAAAATAAGGGCAAGGAAAGGAAATTTTGGATTTTGTGGAAATAAATTTTTTAGATTAAGTCAAAATTGCTTCAACAAACAAAATATGGTAGTGGATTTGGGTAAATGAAAAACGATATCAAGGCATTTGACTTCTTCGCTTTAAATGGGAACAAAGAAGAAGGAAACAATCTCAGAAATGGAAAACAAATAAGAACAACAAAAATAAGAGCAACAAAAAGAAAGAAGAGTCAACCATTTACAGTCCCACATCTACACCTCTTACTTGGTTGTCAAATCTCTATGTGATGAAGGCCAAGGCAAGTCTCGAAAATGTGGAAGCCAAATAATAGGAAAGGGACCACAAAATTTTAGAGATTGTGCTTGCAAATCGATCTTTAATGGAAGGTAATAGGATTCTAAAAGAGCAAGTAACAATGCTATAAGAGACTTTGGTGATAGGAAAACAAGAATGGGAAAACATGAAGACAACATGGCAAATTATGAAAGAATCAATGAAAACAAACAAGGAAGTGATAATCTCTAAAGAAACTTAGGTGGATACACACATATTTTAGCATGTAGTCATTTCCCAAAAAAGGCAAAATAGATCAAGAGGACAAACATTCCAAAAGAAATCAAAACCAGAGTCGAAGACACTAATGGTTTCAAAATGATGGAGGAAACAGAAGATGTATGTGCTTGTAAAGCACAAGAAAGAGAACACAAAAATATAAAATATAGGGAAACAAATTTTATTATACGAGGAATAAGAGACTATGGAAAGAATGAAAGCACTCTCAATTTGACAAGAGACATTTTGAAAGAGAAATTTAATTGGAAAGGGAAAATTTGTCAAGCAAGAAGGGTGGGAAAAATATGTGAAGATAGGCCTCGACCCATAAAATTCATCACAACAAGTGTGCAAGGAAAACACTACCTCCTAAGCAAAAATAAACTCTTGAAAAGTTCACACTTCTTCTTAGATGAAGATCTAACTAGTAAAAAACAAGAGGGGAGAAGAAAAGAAGTGGAGAAAATTAGAGCAGCAAGAAATGAAGGGAAAAGAGCATGGTTGTACAATGGTAGAGAAATTATTGCAATGTTTGGGCCTCATGACAAAGTATGACAACAATTTGATAGTAAAGAAAAACAATTAATTATATAACGGGAGGAAAACAACAGGATCAACACGGATGAAAAATGATGAACACTCAAATTTGAGTCTTGTGTGCCAAACCGCGTAGAAATCAAATCATACCCAGGTCTACCTAAGTCTAGTTTGTTGGAATTGAAGAGGGTACCCTTGGAGGAGGGCACCTAGGATAGGGCCTATTGTAGAAGGTAGAGACATAATTTCTCTCACAGAAACTCATGAATATGATGGTTGTAAAACTCATATGTTTAATGGTTATTTGAAATTAGCAGTTTCGAACAAGGCAACAAAAAATGGCAAAGGGTATGGAGGAATATTGGTTTTAGTGAAATAAAAAGAAGGTTGTCACATACAGGCTGTGAAAGAAAATACAAATAAACAATATTTATGGTTCAAAATAATAGAGAATGTGAACCACATAAGAATTGCAGCGTGCTATTTTGCATCTAAAATCTCAAAAACTTACAAAAATAAGGGAATAGATACCAAAGACCCATATGCATCTTTAAAGCAAGACATTGCTGTATATTCGCAGTAGGAAGAAGTTCTTTTAGTGGGAGATTTCAATGCTAGAACAACAAATCAATAAGCTAATATGTTTTGTTGAAAAGAGGATTACAATCCTATCTGGCTCATTGAAGAAGATAATTTCCAATGGTTGAGATGTTCAAAAGATGACAAAGTTAGCAATAATTTTGGAGAGCAGTTTCTCACGTTGTGTTTTTCTTTCAACTTAATTATCTGCAATGGCCTAGATAAATGGAAAAAGTCAGGGAAGTTCACTTGCAACACGTACAATGGGGAAAGTGTGGTTGACTACGTTATTTGTTCACAAAGCCTGATAGAAAGGCTATATGAAGTTAAGGTTGGAGAGAATATGTGGGACTTACAATTGACCATAACCCAATTTATATAAAGTTATCTTGGTTAGAAGAATGACAACAGAGGAGGAAAACCCAATTTTCTCGACAATCGATATCAAGGGGCAAAATTCTTCTAATAAAAGAAAATTTCACTATATTCAAACAATGTTGGAGATATCAATTCAAAAGGGGAAGAGTGGTTCCCAAAGCCTCAATAGTCATTAGTTAACAAATATAATTCAGAGTGCACTTGAGAAGTGTAAAAGAGCAAAAAATAGGAAACCTGGATCAAATTGTTTTCATGTAAATGCTTGGTTTGATGAGGAATGCAAAATGGCAAGGAAAACCTTGATAAAAGTAGGCGAGGAGAAGATGAATATGAAGTTATATAAAGATATTGTAAAAAAGAATAAATATGAGTTCATGCAAACAAGGCGAGAAGGGTTAATATATCTAGGCAAGAATAACCCAAAGATTTTTTTGCAGGAATTTCAACCAAGGAAGAAGCAAATTGAAAATAATATTACATCCAATCAATGGTTTGATTATGCAAGACAACTCTATGAGAAAGAATCAGAGGAGGAGCCTCCTCCCAAGATCAGTGTAACTACAAAGCTTTTCACATTACATGAAGTAGGGACAAACATTAAGAAGTTGAAAATAAGAAAGGCAAAGGACTTGGTTGAACTTCAAGCAGAATATCTAAAGTGGGGAATGAATATTCTTGCACTACACATCATGGAAATATTCAACAATGTTAGTCGAAAGGGATTCCCAAGAGATTGGACAACCAGTTTAGCAATACCCATTTTTAAAAGTGGAGACATTAATAACCCTTTTAACTATAGAACCATTATGATCAATCCTTTGCTTGCAAAGCTCTTCAGCAGCATGGTAGAAACTCGAATCAGTAAGTGGGTGGAAGTCAAAGAAAAGAGGGAAAAAGGACAAGTAGGTTTTAGGCCAAAACATTCTATAGTTGATCATGGTATCACGCTGAGACACCTTATTGAAAAGGTTTGGGAGGGCAAAGAAGAAGTATTTTGCTGCTTTGTTGACTTCATAAAGGCATTTGGCATGGTCCCTAGAGATAAGTTGTGGAGTAGAGTGGAAAAACTTGAAATTCTTTTGCATTATAGAGTTGTTGTCCATAGGCTTTATGAAGTGGTGAAATTAAAAATTAAAACTTCAGTAGGCATTTCAAAAAGCTTTAGAAGTGACATCGGAGTCAAGCAAGGCTGCCCTTTATCCCCTACTCTTTTTGGTTTATATATTGATAAATTGGAAGAGTGGCTAAATTTGCAAGGTGGGGATGGTGTTTAGTTGGGGGAGTTTGTGATAAAGCTTCTTTTATATGCGTATGACCTTGTATTGATTGCTAAATCGGCCTAGGGATTGCAAATGCACCTATATTCCCTTGAGCATTTTTGTAAACCAGCGGAGATGCAAGGCAATACCAGCAAGACCAAAATAATGATTTTCTCAAATCAAAAGAGGCAGAGCCAACATATGTTCTTGTTTCAAGGCAACATTCTTGAAGAAGTAAATGAATACAAGTACCTTGGGATTGATTTCAACAACAAGATTAATTGGGAGCACTACAGAAAGAAGAGAATTTTATGAGGGTGGAAAGTATTATATGCTCTTCAAAATAGATTTAGAGAGACATAGTTATGGGATTCGAAAAAAATTAAAGTGATTTTTGGGCTTCTAGTTTGCCCAGTGATTTTATATGGGTGTGAATTGTGGGCTAGCAACATCCCTGTCTCAAAATGGAAGAAATTTGAAAAAATCCAAAAGCACTTGATCATGAGCAAGTTTAACATAAAAAGTTTGGTTTCCTATGAGATGATGCTGAGTGAAATATGAGAAACTTCCATCGAAGCAATTGCTATGGTGCGTTTCATAATATATCTTCAAAGAATTGAAACAATGGGGGAAGGTAGATGGCCTAAAGTTATCTTCAATGAAGGAATGAGTGAAAGAAATAAATCATGGATCAGACAAAACAAAAAATGGATACAAAAATGGATAATTACCTCAATGCATGTCCCACAAGCAACAAGGATTTAAAGAGTTTTGTTATGGAGAAATTTCATAAGCGTATATGGGGAAAAGAGTTGGGTAGAAAGAAGAGATACTATGTTCAAGAATTCAATCCCACTTGTGAACTCCAACAAAAAGAGTACATTGGAGCTAGCATTCCATGGAGAGAAAATATTCTTATTGCTCAATTAATAACTAACCCACATCAAATACGGTACGAAACAGGTCGATGGAAAATACCTAAGGAAGCTTGGGAAGAATGGGTGTGTACTTTTTGCATGTCAAGGGTAGTGGAATCGGAAAAAACATTTCATTTTGGAATGTGATGCTTTTAGAGACACCAGAGACCGTTACAATAGTATATTAACATCGATTCCTTGGCATTGTATTTTCAATAAGGAGACTGTTAGAAGGTTGGGTCAGCTCATCTTTAATTTGAATAATAAGAGTATTGAATTCAAAACGCAAAAAGTGGGGAAGCTAGTAGTTTCATAGACTATGTTTAGTCTCGTGGATGTTAAAATTTCATTTCATAAAATGTATAAAGGGAAAACTCAATGATGGGATTAAAATAACAAATAGTAAATTTGCGTTGTAGGACTACGCATGCCACGTAGTTGTTGGGGGATGGGGCATTTTTCTATGCCTCCCTCTATAACTAAGGCTTCGACTTCTTCATTGATCATAGTCTCTTGCAATGACCTCGATTAGTAAGGATTTATCCTACCACACTTATTCATTGACTATAGTCTCTGACAATGACCTCGATCGATAAGGATTTCGCCTGCTACACATTCATATGTAAGTATCCACCAACAAAGTTGTGAGGAGAATGGGGAATAGAACAATTGAAGGAGAATATGAATCTTGCATTTATAGGGCATGGAGGGAGAACACATAATTAAACAAATAAAAATTATTAAACTTAATTGTAGCACACAACATGTGGATCGAGTCTAAATCTCACCCCTTCACGCTGATATTAGATGAAGAATATTCACTCTACATAAAATCTAAGGAGCCATCCCTTTAATTAAAAAATAAATTTCTCAACCCCATTTTGAATATAGACCACGCCTATCAGTGTAACAATTTTACCTCATATCTTAAGGATTAGGCATCTAAAGTCTCCCCCTTAATCTGATGGGGCCTTTGTGAGTCAAAACATATTTATAAACTTTTCAAGTTTTTCTCTTCCAAGTGCTTTGGTGAAGATGTTTGTAATTTGCTCACTTGTGGAACAATGTCTCAAATGAATAATATTGACATCCACACGATATTTAACCAAATCATACTTTTTGTTGATGCATTTTGTTCGATCATGGAATTTGGGATTCTTGGACAACTTGATTTTAGAAGTTTTCCAACCAAAATGAGAGTAAAATTTACATATTTCTCTTACAAATTTTCAAGTATTTTCATGAGGCACACAATCTCGTTTGCTGCCAGAAATTCTACCTCTGTTGTGGAATCATTAGAACTAACTATTTGTGTGATCTGCAAGAGAGCAATAGTAATTTAAGACTTATGAGATAGCTTGAAGAAGATACTCCATTTTCTTTATCTCCATCAAATCTTGAATCAAAATATCCAATTAGATTGAAGTCATGGACCACCTTAGAATACTTGAGTCCTATTACCCACCCGTGTGGGTAACTCCTAGGAGAATTTTTTTTTCCTATTGTTTCAACTTGCTATAAAGTGGTTCTATGATGATCCATAGATAGCTAGACAAAAATACATTTCATCCATGCTTTGGTCAGTATCTTATGTATCCTTCTTGTCTAATGAAGGCGGATCATCTATTGTGAGGCACATTAACCATTTTTGTATTTAAGTATTTTCATTTAATGTTTAAGGGAATTCTAGCATGGATCACAGGTTGTACACTTGTTTCTAGGCTTGTTTATCATTTTCCCTTAGTCCAATGTGATCTTCCTTGAAACATTTCTTTCATTGTTTAGGAGGGGCACAAATAGGAGGCACTGATTGATGTTGCATGTCCATGGTAATCCACACCTAAAACCTTCCATCTCTTCTCCTTCATGTCCACATCCCATATTTGGGTTTATTGTTATTTATCACCATTATTGGTTCCTTGTTTTCCTCATCCTTGAGTAGGGGCCTAGAAACTTTGTCCTAAGAGGTTAATGTAATAGAAAGAAAGGAAAGAGCATGATCCATAATGTTTAAATGCAAAAATTGATAGGGATAAATGAAATTGCATGGAAAAAAGCCTAATTTGAGATCTAACCCCCTCATTATCCCTCACCCAATTCCTGGCTAATGCATGAAATATCTAAAGAAAATAAACTTTGATTATATTAATCTTGATGAACAGTGAAATACTTCATCTTTAAGGATTCAATAATGAATAAAAAAAGTTTGTAACTCAAGCTATGTATCTAAAGGATAAATCAATGAAGAAAAAGGAACACAAGAGGGGTGGTAGAAATAGGCTAAGGAAATGGGTAACTCAAGTCCTATGATGTCTCCCTCTTCACATCATATTTCTCAAATATGTTGTAATTTCATAATTGGTACGAGATTATGGCATCTTCCTTGAAGTAAACCCAAATTCCATGACTTTGATCACTTTCCCCTACTGATTGATGGGTCAACCCAAAAACTGTTCCTCGCCTTAGGGTTGGAAGCACATAATAAGACCTTATGATAACCCTTTTATATCTATGAATAGTAACTTTTTTCACAAATCATAAGCTATGAATACATTTGAAGATGATGCCTATGTAAAGTACTTTGATTACTTTTTCATTAAATATGGCTCACTTTGATAATCATATGGTTTTTTCACCTATGATATTAATATCACTTGATTATGTGAGTTTTATTAGATGTTTTCTCCTAGGTACAACAACTACTGGGGACTTTTATTGTCTTGTGAAAAAAATACATCCACTTAACATAATTTATTGACCAAGGTAGGTTTATTTTATTTTATTTCAAAGCTATCATGCACAATATGTGCAAGAAGAAATCATTAACTAGCATTAACAACTTCCCAATATAATTTATTTGATTATGAATCCTCAACAAGAACAAAACCCTTAATCAAATACTAGTTATTATTGTAGATTGTTCCACACTTGTAGGCATAAAAAACACACTTCACTCAATTTCAGAATGAAAACCTCACCACTGAAAATTGCACTTGCATGAAAAGGGAAACACTCTGCACTCAATTATAGAAATGTACATCACTCTTTTCATAAAGGAAACAACACTTGATCATTATTTACAGAAAGGAAATAAAACCTAGTCATTCAACACAATGAGATCTTCACTTGCATAAATGAAATATTTTAACACCACTATCAAGAAAAAATCATTCATCAATTCCAAGTAACATACTCATTCGAGAAAATGAGATGTTACTACTATAACTACATCAATAATGTTGGGTTAGAAACAATAGAGGATATCATTACTAAATTGCATCAATTGTCTATAATAGCACTACATAATAGTGAGATGTAACAATTATCAATAACAAGAATAAAAATCAAGCAATAATCATCAATCTGTAATAACAATTTAATCAATAGTCTGTAATAGTAACAAACCACAATAATCTCTAGCAACAGGAAGTAACATCATTAAAAATACAATTTGGTAAAGACCTAGGATGGTTAGAATTAGGAAACAAGGACCTATATTCAATAATTCCTACAAAATATCATGAGTAACAACAATATGCTAATCACACAAAAAGTCAGTAACAACAATCAATTCAAATCTAAAAATCTAACTCACAACCCATAAGCTAATGAAATAAACAATTATGCTAATTTGTACATTCACATTTTCATGCTAAAGAGAAGGACCCTTCCTCCTTAGAAAGGAGTTGAAGGAAAACTCACAACCTACATATTACACACTAAATCAATAAATATGTCACGAACTTGTTTAGCCTTGCATTAATGGTAAAAGAAAAGTACATATGCATAATCTGAGAGAAAATAATGCCAGACCCCTTCTTGGGGCAGGAAGATTCCATTTTATAGATTTCCCCTTACATCCAAGCGTGACAATAAATCAAAACATGAACAATCTTGAGAATATTTTGATTCTCAAGCCATCTAAATAAAGTTAAGTGAGAATTCTTTAATAACCAATTACAACAAATTTAATACAAATAAAGTTATTACCACAATGAACGATCGATTATCAAATGAATAAAAAGCTAGGGATCATAACCACCACGACCAAATTTGCCACATCGTTTAGGAGAAAATTGGATCCGCTCTTACACAACAAACCACATTGATTGTCTTAGGTAACATGGTACATAATAGCTACCCAAAAACAACATCGAGGCTTTGATAGTAACAACATCTGGATATGTTGGAGTAACATCAAAGTGGAATTCTAGAGTGACAAAGTCGTTTCAACTCGGAGTAACAACATCATGAAAATTAGGAGTATCAATATCATGTTAGTTTGGAGTAATAATATCATGTCAACCTAGAGTAATAACATTGTGATAGTCTGGAGTAACAATATCCTAAAATTGGTGGAGTAACAACATCCTGGGTTAATTGGGTCACCATGTACACTTTTTCCTCAACATATTGTCAGTAATAGCAACCAAAAAAACTATTCTCCTTTCAAATGCAAGTTGAACTTAGTGCATTAGAGTGACATAAATATTTGTCATACCTAAATCAAAAGACAAGATGCTGGATATAAAAGATGTGGCTATTGATGATAAGATAAAAAAAATATATATAAGGAAATAGGTGATAAAGAGATAAGCCAATTCCTAAACCCAACATCTCCCCCCAACTAATATAACTACATGCCCCCATGTAGACCAATAATCAACCTGGTTCTTCCTCAGAGCGGGGGTGATGTAGATGAAGTTATATGAAATCATAGGAATTTGTATTATCATCCACAATATCTTTGTAGAAACAATTGACCCAAGGCACCAAATTTCTGTATCTCCTGGGTTGAGCTTATAGTAAAGTTGATATTTCTCCACAAGGAGCCATATTGAGGGAAACCATAGTTTCTTTCTTGTTGACGGTGCTCAATGCCACCAATATCTAGGGCTATCCCCGGTGTGAAGTCCTAATTAGACCTCACACTGTTTTGGATAGGACCCCATTTGGTATGTAGGTCTAACTGCCATCATGTTGGTTTCACTCCTCGCTATCAAATGAGGAGATGTTAAAGTGTGGGCGAGAGAGGAATGCCCAAACAGTAGGAATGAGGTCAACCCAATATTGATGAGTTGCAGGACGAGATACAAAATGTAAAAACAACAACAAGAAGATAGATTCCACAAGAGGGATTAGTGAGCTAAAACCATCTTAGACATGCATAAGAGGAAAGTGTTATAGGTTAACTGCAAATTATTTCACAATATGTTACTAGAATTGCGTGGAATAAGGAAGAAAATATTAAAAATCAATTAGTTCATAGACCAATCATCTACATGCAAGGACACATACACACATAATATAAATACCATATATCCATTATAACCAGATGGACGTGCATGGGAATCAATGCTTAAAGAGGATAACTTCTCATTAATGTTGCCACAAATACAAGTACATATCCAACAAATAATCAAAGCCCAGTAGTGGAACATGGGCTGCTCACACCATCTCTCAGAGCCAAAACCCTAGCCTCACCACCATTCTCTCTACTAGCTATCAAGAGTTGAGTGCCTCTAGCTCTTCAAGAACAAATCAGCTATCTATTGCTAGTCCTAGCTCAAGCGATAAAATTCCATTTACAATGATGCATGAGGGTACATTTATAGAAGTGAGGTGACTGCTCACCTACTGTGATCATTGACTTATCCTTATGACTCTCGAACTTCCTCACTTCTCTCTCATGCCTAATGATTAATACATGCCCAATTGATATTAACATAGTTGTTGGAACCATGCTGAGAACATTTACATATTGATAGAAGAGGGGTTGTGAGGATAATAAGTAAATATTATGAAACCCTAATGTTGTTGTGAAGTTCTGATGAGCTAGTGAATAGGGTTTCCATCCATTTTTTGTGCTGAATGTTAATTTTCTTGCTATTGCATCTGCCATGAAGTTTGATACACTATCTGCGCAACAAAATAGATCCAGATAATCTATTTTTCAAAACCCTAGTTGCAAAGTTTATGTGAGAAATCCTAACTTCCTTCACTCAGGTCAACACTCTTATTCCTTCTATTTTACCCTATTGTGAATCCAGGTCGAAGCATAAGCGAAACTCCAATCTATCATAGGTCGCATTTAGAGTTAGCAATGTTTGGGAGTAAGAGTGCAATATGCGACTTAACCAAGTCATCGTTGCCACTAATTTGGCTTATTCCTTCTATTTTACCCTATTGTGAATCCAGGTCGAAGCATGAGCGAAACTCCAATCTATCATAGGTCGCATTTAGAGTTAGTAATGTTTGGGAGTAAGAGTGCAATCTGTGACTTAACCAAGTCATCTTTGCTAGTAATTTGGCTCGAGCATCCACACAATTGACGAGTATTTGCCTTCATAATTTCAATCCTGCAAATACACACATGCCCATTAACTAGATATCAAGATGAATATACTTCAATGAAATAAGGAGAAAATATCACAACTAATAACAAACTAGAATTCAGAGCCTAAAATATTGGTATCAAGATCACATGACCTAATTTTTATTTATTGCTAGTGAAGATGACATCCTTTATTTCCTTCCATGTATAACTTGGGATATTATTTTGCAACGTTCATGATCTGGTGGCATTGATGTGCTTTCAATGTATGTGTTGACATATTGAACATAGTTTGATGCAGTGAGGCATAT
>APFE031489815.1:57897-81698 GCA_000404065.3 Pinus taeda
GGGGTTACAGGTACCCCTCAAACCCCCTGTTAACTATGTGGAAAGAATATAACACAACCCAACAAGTAGGAGTGATAGGAGTGATCTTATCCCTCTTGACCTTCACTTAGACTAGGAGTCACTCGGCCGCCAATGAATTCAAACTCGTGAGAGAGGATGTTGTGATCCCAAGCTAAGTTAGGTAGTTAAGGAGGTGGACAAACCCCCTAGATTCTCTCCTGGTTGTCTCCATCAAGCCCATGCATAGTAATTGGCTAAAAAATTCTTCTTTTTCCTATAATTAAAGCACAACAGACCACATACTATGAAAAACATCTTTTACTCCTCTTACTAAGCATAATATAAAAAAATGTGAATTAATGTGGGAGAAGGATAGTTTTAAGGCTGGAGGATGGCATGATTATCTTCAAAATATACCTACTGATGGGACTCATCATCATCCCCTTGCTGAAGGTGTTGCTCATCCTTTGAGAAACTTAGTCTTCCATGTGAAGCTCTTTCATGGTCCTGGTGGCCTCCCTGACATCCCAAGGCTCCTCAAATGGTGTGCCCTCTTGTGGTTAAAAACTTGCATTCCTTTCTATCTCTATCCACTCTCTCTAGTCTTCTGCTTCATCTCTTCCTTCTTTTAAGCCTAGCAGAAAGGGTGGGCTGAGTTTGGTCCTATCCACCTGATTTTCATCCTCTACATGATTCTCTTGTACAATGGTGTTCTCTCTAAGGCATTCCTTAGCCTTTTAGGATAGTGATATTTTTTGATTTGTAAATTGTGGGGTAATGCATTCCTTCTTCTCTAGAAATCTTGCATAATTTTTGTTCCCAACATTATAAATGTGTCTTCAAAGTGTAGAATGGCTAGTAGCATTATATTTTGGTGCTAAAGTAGCATCATTGGAGATGAGGCTATGATTGTTGATGAAAACCTTAGGGCTCACTAGCTCTGCTCTCATATATAAGGGTTCCTTCTCCTCCTTTGCCATTACCTTTTTCACCTCCTCAGCCCTTGTCTCCCCATGAGTTAACCAGGATGTTAAAGCCATTAGCTGCATGTATCCCAATCTTGAATTGGGATCCCAAAAATACAAATTTTCCAAAGTGATATTATGCATATAGAATTATGCTAACTTTTCCCTATCTTCCATATTAGTTTTGTTGCAAAACTCAATAAAATACCTGTAGTCTTGAAAGGGCATAGATCCATATTGTGCTAGAGTTTTGATTCGGAACTACATCCACTGTTCTTTGAGGAAGAGAGAATAAGACTTTGATGGTTACCTGCATTGTAGGGCTTCCATAGAGAGACTTTCCATGGTGGAAAGTTGTGTTTCTTTCTCCTGTAACCTCTCTCTCAACCTTTTGTTCTCTGCCTGTAGATGCTCCTTCACAATAGATGCCCTCATTCTCAAATCACTTAACTCCTTACCAATTTCAATGAATTTCTCCTCCATGAGGCCCAAATCCTCGACATTCTTTGATTTGAAATTTGCATCCATGAGTGGGTTCAAACTTTCTCTATCTCCAGCTCATAAAGGAGTGGGATTGCAAAATTTTCAGGGATCCTTCCTCCTTCAAGAAATTTGTAGTAGGACCCCAAGCTAGGTTATGGGCAAGGCTCTTGGAACTCTTGTAGGTATTTTCCAACTGACTTTAAGGTGGTGGCTTCCTTTTGTAGGTCTTTCTTGTGCTCCTGTAGCTTCCCCTATTCTTCTTGTAGTAGAATCTACCCATCCTGTAGAAAACCCTCCTGTAGCAAACCTTGATCCTCCTGTAGCTTCTCTTTACTTTCTCAAAAGCAGATTGTTCCCTTGGATTCTTGAAGGTGAATGACTTGGTGGTGGACATACCCATAAATGCTACATGTGACTTGGTTTTGGTTTTAGGAGTATTGACCTCCTCGATATTTCCTTCACTGGGTCCAATTTCTTCCTTTTCACTTGGTGATTCATCAATAATGATAGGAACCTTTGTAGGAGTTTGTGGTTTCCCTTGCCTAATTTCGGTGATCTTCCTAGTTTTGAAATACATGGGACCTTGTCTTGATTGCTTCCTCTTGGGCTTGACAGGAGTGCCCAATGTAGCTAATGTTGCAACTACTTCTTGTTTAGTATCCCCTGGAGATAGACTTGTTTGATGTGGTTGTTCTTCTGCTCCTTGGGGTTTAGAAGTCTCCTAAGGGCTTAATCTTTCTTCTACTTTATTCTCCCCCTCTTCTCCTTTGATTTATGCTTCTCCTTCCTTTGTCTCGGCTGCCTCTTTTTCCTCTGTTTTTCTCTCTTCCTCTTCTGTTCTTGCTACCTCTTCCTCCTTTATTTTTTCTCCTTCTTCTTCCTCTGTTTTTCCTTCTTTACCTACAATGCTAGAGGTTGGTGTGTCCCTAGGTGTGATGGATTGGGTTTCTATGAAAGTCTCCCTATCCATGTCCAACAATTTGTTCCATAAGATAGGGATCCTCATGTGGCTCAAAGCATCCATCACTATTAACTTAATGAGGCCATGGTGAGCTAACTGTTGGTGTTTTCCTTCCCTCACCTTGTGACTCATTTCCATGATTGACTGTAGGAGGAAATGGGGGACACTAAGTCTTTGAGGGAGAGGAAATTCTACCTTGAATCTCTGCTCATGGAACAATTTGAAGTGGTAGGCATAAACCACACTGAATCTCCCTTCACAAGATATATACTTGAGGATATTGTAAGCTACCTCATCCCAAGGGTAAGGTAGACTTTCTCTTCTCACTCCATTCTTATGTTCTACATGCTTCTATTTTGAAACAAAGAAGTTTTTCATAGCCGTGACATTCAATTGCTTGTCTTATTTTCTTTACCCAATTCCTCTTAAGAATGTAATTCCATGGAAAATTCATTAGCAATATCATCATCATAACCCTTTAGAAACTCAAAGAAACCAAACCATTGGTGTCTTTTGAAGATGTCCACTACAGGGTGGCGTTGGTGAATTCTATTGGTGTTTGAGGGTTCTCTTCTGTTAAACCAACCCCCCCCCCCCCACCAACATTTCTTCTACTACTTCTCTTTGATGCTATGTAGGTGTGGAATTAAAAAAAAATCAAACATTCTTAGTGGTGAGACAATGTTAAGTTTCTTGGTAGTAGTGAGGGAGAAGGGTGATCGAATTGATATCCACCATATTTTTCTCTTATTTTAACCACAACAAATTTCAAAAATACCTCCTACTGATCAATTGAATGTTACAGGCTCTTAATTTAAAGCAGACTTCTCATGCAAATGGATGTAGAAACGAGGAAGGAGGGTGTCACTTACTTCCTATCAAAACAATTTTGGGTGTGCATGAAGGTTTTGAGACAATATCAAGCCACTGTAACTCCCTTTTCACCTCCCAATTCCTCCTGTAGCTCCTCTCGACCCTGTTGTAGCACTTGTAGGCCTACCTGTAGCTTACTCTTGTAGCACTTGTAGATAGGGTTCGAAACTCCTTGGTGTCACCATAGGTCATTTGATAGAATCACTCATCCTTCCTCTACCTATTTTTGGAATGAGTGATGGTGCAAATGAAGTTGTGTCCAACACATAATATCCTCTTTTGGTTAAAATCTTGGAGTGCTCTAATGAATTGGAATTAACACAAGTTTCCTATTTTGGACCATTGTCCCACTCATAGTAATCATTTCTCTCTCCTCATAATTATCACCCCACTCTTCAAGGACACCACTTCATTTTGAGTTGACATTTCTACGTTGTATGGGTGGCTTAACTCACACTTAAGTTTACTAGCCAAGGGTGACCATGTTCACTGGCCACCTCTAGCTTATTAAAGCACCTCTCTCACTCAAAAAACATTTTAGTCATTTTATGCATAGGGAGGAGGTGAGGATTGCCACATCTGAGCCTACCTGTGGATCAACCTGCTGCATATTTTTTCATGTTGCCGCTGACCATATGTCATTATGATTAGGGGAGTTGACTCTTTGACTTGTTTCCTATGCATGTCTTCATTCTTGATGATACCTTGACTATTGATTTTTCTGTGTGTGTGTGTAGGTGCCTCTCAAATGTCCAAGTTGCTACTACTAGTGGAAATCCTTCCCAAGGATGATGTGTCTCTTCATAGTTGCAGACAAGGCTCCATCGTGCCTTCTGGTGGTGGGTGAAAAAATATCAGTGATTGCTGTTCTAGTTGGACAGGCTGCTATCAGAGGAGTTTTCTTCTTGTAAAAGTATTTTGATCCTCCTTTGGATTCTTCAGTTTGCATGATTGTGTTAAGGGAGATGATGAAAAGCCACGAGGACAATGTTAGAGTCATGAGGGAGTAGTGTAGAAATTGTATAAATATAAAATAGTGGTTTCTGTGCTTTTTTAGAGGTAGGACAAAGTGGAAAATTTGAGCGAGTGCTTGGTGAAATAGAGTGGATGGGTGATGGATGGATGATTGATGGGTGATTTCCTAGTGTCATAATGGTCTTTTGGGTTGTTCTCCTCATTGGATACCCCTCTTGTAGCTTCACAAGCTCCTCCTGTGACAATACATGTCCTTCTTATAACATCACAGTGAAGAGGTGAAATTCAAATTTCTTGTTGATGGGATGGTGGAGAGAGATGGTCACATGAGTGGAGAGGATGGAGATGAGGTGTATGGATGGAAGGATGGATGAGATCTAGTAGGCTTTGTCTTGTAGCCATTAAATTTTCCATTTTGTACAATCTTGCAAAATAAGACAAAGATTAGCAGGCATGGTATAAGCTTCTTCCTTGTGTTCTTATTTTCCTCTTATTTTCCTTTTTTTTGAGACAAACATGATGCCTCAGTGGAGGTTTTCAACCTGCATGATTTCCCTAGGTGCCTCAGAGGAGGTTTTGACCTAGGGGTCTTTATTTTTCTTCTCTTTTTTTCTCTCGGGCTACCTCAGAGAGGTTTTCAAACCTATAGTTGGCCTCAAATGCCTCATAGATGTTTTCATCTAGGCATTTTTTTTTTTCAAATTTCTAGGAATGCTGTGGACTGGAAGCTATGAAACTCCCAATCACATTTAATTCTTTGCTGACTGAACTAATAAATTATTCCTTGGACAAATGTCTTCTATATAGATTCAACCTATAACCATTTACAAGTAAGGGAATGCTTGATCCGTAAACTGTCGTGGATATTCCATTGGACAGTTCGTCACAACAGATCTAATAATATTATATTGAAACTTTGAAAATTCTACACTATTACAGTTTATTAAACTTTAACATTGTGGATTTAACTGTAATTAGTGAATGCATGCAAATGGAAATTATGAAGAAAAGTAGAGAATGAAAAAATAAGCACACACACACACAAGACACAATATATGCTCTCCGAGAAACCCTTTCAGGAGAAAACCCAGCTGGAAGGTGAGGCGACTTCGCTCTCTTTCTTTGTCTGGAAATATGGATGTAGGTACAAAGAAGTAATGCATGTGGCCCATGGGCCGCTATAGTGCAAAAATACTCTCTGTGCTCTACCTCCTATCTCTTGTGGCTATATCTTCTCAGCTATGGAAAAAAATTCTCTCAAAAGAATGGAATGCCTCTTCCTCCTAGTGACCTAGTTATAACACAACCCGATGGCCTACTAGTGTTTAAGTTTCACTACATTAACTCTTAACTAGAGTTAAAAAATATAATATTTTAGAGTATTTTGCATCACATACACATGGCTAGCCCATTTTCCATAAATAATGGGGGATGACATGAAATCCTCCTAAAATATAGGTGTGAAAACAGGAAGGTCAACTTCCGAGTGGCATAACTTTTTCATATAGACTACGATTGACGTGCTTCTTGTGCTGCTAGAAAGGTGTTTGTGTGTAGAATAGCATGAAAAGGTGATATGATAAAGTGATAAATTTTTACCCCTATAAAACATCGTTTGATGCCTCAAAACGCTCCCATAAGGTTTCAGGCCCCATTTTTCCAAACTGGGCCCCGTTGGTAAAAATGGTCCGGTGAGCTCATTCCTCCATTTTTTTTTAAACTAAAAATGCATTAAGATGGCTGAAAAAAACTATAATGATCGCATTTGGATCAATGCCCTCCTCATTAATGGTTATGATATGGAAAAATAAATTTTCATTACACGTTTCTACTAGGTATGGACCCAATCATCTTGTCATTAGCTTTCCTTTGAAATATTTGAACCTAGAATCATATAACAAGGCCGAATCCCCTTCTCGAAAATTCTTTTCCTTGATATACTTGTCATGCCAAACCTTCCTTTGCAATTGTGTTGTTTCAATGTATAGGAGATATTGCATTATGAACTCATGTAAGCAATTAAGTTGGAGCAACCTTTCTTGCTGTGCTATAGTGAAGTCTAAGTCCAACTAAGATGCCATTCTCAAAGTGTTATATTCAAACTCAATAGAAAGAAAAGCCTTCTTTGTTATGCAACCAACTCACTAAAATATAGATCAATGACTTAAAAATTATCCTCTTCGAGGGGGAAACTTCCTTTACATTACATAAATGAACAATTTTTGGATGATACAAATGACAAGACCTCCTTTGTATATATAGGAGTCTAAGGGGTCACAATATAATCGAAGACTACCTAACAATAATAATGTAAGGGCACAACAATAACAACAATGGGCTTCTATGGGGTACAACAATAACAATATGGGAGCTACATGGGCACAACAACAATAATAAGGGGGACACACTAGTATTATAGGGACCTAACATGCCACTGTCCTTCAAGAAAGTGTTGTCCTCAATGCTTGAGTAGTTATGGATGTTTTTATATAAAATTCTCATCCTCCCATGTGGAATCTTCAGTGGGTAAAATTGATTGATTCTGTAGTTGTTAGGTTCTTGTTTTCGTGACTGCTTCAAAATAAAATATGATTTTTCCTTCTTCATCAAGTTCTGGTAACACTATTTGAACTAGAAGCTTGTCACTGATAACCTTCTTTAAGCACAAAACATGGAAAACTGGGTGTACTCAGGAAGATGCTAGAAACTCTAATTTGTATGCCATAGCCAATCTTTTCAACACCTTGTAAGGACCATAGTACTTGGGTGATAATCTATTATCCTTCTTAGCTTGCTTGAGAGACATTTGTTTGTATGGTTGTAGCCGTATTTATACCTAGTCACCTACATCAAAACTTCTTCTTTCATTGTGATGCTGATATGCTTTTTGTTGCATTCAATTCTGTGCCAGAGTGGGGTTATCCTTTAAGAGTTGGAGAACTTGTTGTTGATGCTCAATGTGATCTTTCATTTCTTGAAACTTAGAATTTTCTCTTAAAGATGATGTAATGGATGGTGGATGATATCCATAAAGTTCCATAAATGGGGTTATTTTTGTTGCATTATGGAAGGAAGTGTTATACCACTATTCAACTAGAGGTAACCAATTGACCCATTGTGTTTGTTTATCAGATACAAAGCAATGAAGATATCCTTCCAAATATTTGTTCACTCTCTCAGTTTTTCGATCAGATTGAGGATGATAAGATGAGCTATGAGCTAATTAAGTACCAAGATAAGAAAATAATTCCATCCAAAAATTTCTACTGAAAATTGGATCTCTGTCACTTATTATAATCTTTGGATTTCCATGAGTATTTTGAATTGTCTCAATAAATGCAGTAGCAACTATACTGGATTTAAACGGATGAGATAATGCACACAAGTGTACATACTTGGCAAGTCTATCAGCTACCACCATTATGACACTCTTTCCTTCAGACTTGGGTAAACTTGTGATAAAATCCATTGAGAGCTCCTGCCAACGCTGAATTGGAATGGATAAATATTGTAATAGACCTAGGGTCTTAATTGTCTCAACTTTATTTTGTTGGCAAACCAAACATTCTGCCACAAACTTTCGAATATCAGATTTCAGGCCATCCCAAAAAAAAATTTCCTTCTTGAACCTATGGTAAGTTTTTAAAAATCATGAGTGCCCTCCTAAGGGAGAGGTCTGAAATTCCAAAAGAATCTTTTGTTTGAGTTGGTAATTCTTACAAAGATATAAGCGATCTATGTACCATAATGAATAATTTTTCCAACTAAATGTATCATATGTACTAGGATCTTCCTGCAACTTTTGAATGAGTGACTGCACCTCTTCATCATTCTTCCATTCATCACTTGATTCTGTTATCCACTCAGGTTGGATAATAGAAATGGAACAAAGCAATGATTCCACATCCTCATCCTTTCTTGAGAGTGCATCTGCAACAACATTTTGCTTTCCTTTTTTGTAGATGATTTCAAAGTCATAACCCAACATCTTTGTCACCATTTTTTGTTTCTCTTTTGAAGATAATGTTTGTTCCAAAAGGTATTTAAGACTATAATGATTTGTTTTTACCTTGAAGTGTCTTTCCATTAGTTAAGGTCACCATTGCTTTAGTGCATGTAGTATTGCCAACATTTCCTTCTCATAAATAGGTTTGCGTAAATACTTTCCTTTGATTGGATGACTTTCAAAAGCAACGATTCTTCCTTCTTGCATTAAAACAACACCAAATCCATTTCTTGAAGCATCACATTCCACAATAAACGTTTTTGTGAATTCTGGAATAGCTAAGATCGGTGCTTAGCAAATTGCCTCTTTTAGATGTTTAAAAGCCTTCTTTGTTTCTAGAGTCCAAGAAAATGCATCTTTATTCAGTAATGATGTTAGAGGTGCAAATATTCTCCAATAATTCTTAACAAACTTATGATAATACCTTGTCAACCAGAGTAACGCTCAAAGATTCTTTATGGTTTTGGGGATTTTCCATTTCTTAATGGATTTAATTTTGTTAGGGTCTACCTTAACACCCTCATGAGATACAATATGACCCAAATGTTCCACCTCTAGTACTCCAAAGAAAAATTTGGAGGTTTTTGCATATAATTGTTTCTCCTCCAATAGTTTGAGCACCCTATCAACATGTTGAACATGATAATTCCAAGACTTGTTATAGATTAGTATATCATAAAAAAATACTAACACAAATTTTCTAAGGGTTTGAAAATGGAATTAATCAAACCTTGAAATGTGGAAGGTGCATTAGTAAGGCCAAAAGGCCTGACCGGAAATTCATAATGAACCTCATGAGTTTTGAATGCATTTTTCGGAATGTCTTCGGCCTTCATTCTAATTTGACGATATTCTGAACGAAGATCTGGTGAGGTAAATTGCTCCATGTAATTCATAAATGATATGAATGGTAAATTTATCTTTAATAGTGAGCTCGTTGAGCTCCCTATAATTTGTACATATACACCATGATCTATCCTTATTTTTCACCAATACTACTGAAGTAAAGAAATAACTTTGATTAGGTTGAATTATACCAACGCCTATAATTTCTGCAACCATATGTTCAATTTCACTCTTTTGTGCATAAGGATATCTCTAAGGCCTAATGTTTAGAGGAAAAATTCCTGGAATCAAGTGAATCACATGATCATGATCACGAATAGGTGGGATGCCTTTGGGAGTCTCCAACACCCTAGAATGGTTGTCCAAGACTTTTTGGATATATGGAAAAATAGATGATTTCAATGTTTGAACCCCTAGTGAGCATAATTGTGAAATTACGCCTCGTTGTTCTTTCTTAAAAATATTTGTCTTGCCATTAGAGTTGATTATCTTTCCTAGTTTCCTTGTGATACCCCTTAATTCAACTTCCTTTCCTTCCCATAAAAATTCAAGAAAAGTTCTTGAAAATTGAAATCTATTGTCCCAAAAGATTGTAACCATTGCAATATTAATACAATATCAGCACCACCCATTGGAATGGAAAGCATTGGACTATTCAATACAGATCCCCCATGTTTAGCCTAATATTATGAAACTTTCTAGAGAAATTTATAGTTCCTCCATTTGTAACCATCAATTAACACTCTGGTGCTGGATATAGGAAGCAATTCAAATCCTTGGCTATCTCACAATGAATAAAATTATGGGCACTACCCAATCAATCAACACTATTACCTTTTTATTCTTGATATATCCTTCTATCTTGAGAGTTTGAGGAGTGGTAATTCTTGACAATGCATTACAAGATATGGTCGGTTTCATTTCTTCTTTTTCTAGGGTTGGTTCTTGGTGTATATCCTCCTCTTTTGACGTTTCTTGTTCCTTTTCTTCCTCCTCTTCACAATCTATGTAGAATAATTTCTTCTAATCACACTTATGACCTTTAGTGTATTTTCTATTGCAAATGTAACAAGTTCCTTTTCCTCTTTTTTCCTCTAATTGTTGTGGTGTCAACCTTGTAGGTTGTGGAAGACTAACACTTCCATATTTATAGTTGTGTGTGTTAGACTCCCTTGTTGCCATAATTTTGCTTTCAACTTTTCTTGCAACCAAGAATGCCTTCTCTAATGAATTACGTTCCCAAAGGCGAACCTCATGTTGGATGTTATATTTTAAAGTCCCTATGAAGACATAAATTTTATGCTCCTATGGAATATCGGTTACCCTACTATTTAATTTTTGGAAGTCTTCAATGTGAACCGCTATTGAACCCTTTTGTTTGAGATTTATCAATTGGCTAAGAAGGCATTTCTCTTTATATATTCATAATGTGGTATCATTTCCTCTGTAAAAATTTTGGTTCTAAATATAAATATGAAATACGTACCTTTTGTGAGGGTTGCACATCTTGTAGATCAAAATATTGCTCCATTTGTAGTATCAATGTTACCAGATCCTTTCCATCAAACTTCGTCATATCTATATTTGGAATGTGGTGGTTCTTAAACCCCACATTGGAGTGTCTAAAATCATAATTGATATTCCTTCTGTCCTCATCATTATTTTCATGGATTACCTTGTCACCACGGGGAAGCCATTCTTGCAACAACTTTGTCAAACCTTCCTTCAAACCTTCCATGTATGATTTTAAACCATTCATGTCACCTTTTAAATCATCCATGTCTCCTTTTAAACCATGCATGTCACATTTTAAATCATCTTTTGTTTCTCTTGTGAGAGCGAAATTTGTTGAATTTGGTACCGTAATTTTGATATATCAATCTACATTTCTTCCCCTTCATGTGTCATAATAGAGCTTTCTGAGGGCTTAATGGGTGTAGATATATTTTTCTTAGGAGGAATTTTAGAACCAAATACTGATATATATGCTTCAATATTCCCTTGGAATCACTTAAATCTAATTTTTCAAAAGCAAGTTATGCAATGTTTAGAAAAAATTACACACCTTATTTTTTGTTTTAGGAGCCTGATCTTGAAACGATTGTAACTCTGCAATTTTATATATCCAAGTTTTGAAATTTATTTTTGTGGTAGTTCTATGATTCTTATTTCTAACCCCACAAGTCTGATCATGATTGGATTATTCAAGAAATAGTTATACCAAATATCCCACGATGACTTGATTATGCACTGGTTTAGTAGAGTGAAGTTGTATGGGATGCCATGTGTCACTGTTTCAACTTTTGGCCCTGAAATTGATACGCGAAAAATATAGTCCATGAAATTTTAGCCAGGTTTTACAAAATTCAAATCCGATGCCTGAAATGAAAGGTATGGTGATTTTCCCTAGGTCACCTATTTGAGACACAATTTCGAATCCTACAAAAACGCTAACTTCCTTAGATCACATCTATGAAAATATAGCGAACCTAGATCTAAGATTTTCACATGAAGTTAACCAAGATTTTGGCTTCACGTGGTCAACATTTCAGCTTTTGAAGACTCTTATAAAAAATGTTATAGCAAAAATTCCAAGATTACTTGTTTGACGAAGTGAAACCCTAGAATCCAAAGCTCTAATACCAAATGCTATGAAACCAACTCATAAAACAATAGATCAATGACTTAAAAATTATCCTCTTCGAGGGGGGAACCTATTTTACATTACATAAATGAACAATTATTGGATGATACAAATGACAAGACCTCCTTTGTATATATAGGAGTCTAAGGTGTCACAATATAATCATAGTCCACATAACAATAATAACGTAAGGGAACAATAATAACAATAGTGGGATTCTATGGGGCACATGAATAACAATATGGGGGCTACATGGGCACAATAATAAAAATAAAGGGGATAGAATAGTATTATAGGGACCTAACATTGCCCTAACCGCCTCTTGAAAAGTGTTTTCCTTAATATGCTTGACATGCTAGGCCTTCCTTTGCAGTTGCATGACTTCAGTGTGTAGGAGAGATTGCATTCTGAACTCATCTAGGCCATTAAGTTGGAGAAGCCTTTCTTGTTGTGTTGTAGTGAAGTCTAAGTCCAACCGAGCTTCCATTATCAAAGTTTTATATTCAAATTCAATAGAAATCAAAGCCTTCTTCCCATAAACCAAGTCATATGGAGTGAACCCAGTGGTGTTGTAGGCCCAAGTGTTCTCTACTAGTCTCTCTACCTACTATTTCCTACTTCTTCTAATAACCTTGGTGAGGATGCTCTCCAATGCTCTATTTTTGACCTTTACTTGCCCATTTTCTTGAGGGTGATAGGTAGTGGATGTCTTGTTATTGATATGGTGTTGCCTCATGAGATCTTCAATCAGATTTGATGTGAATTGTGCTCCTTGATCAGTGACTACCTCCCTTGGATACCCAAACTTGTATAAGATGTTTTCTCTTAAAAAATCAACCAATTTCTACTCAGTTGATGCTTTAAATGCCTTAGTCTTAGCCCATTTTGTCAAGTAATTAGTGCACATAATGATGTACCTCTTCTATCTTAATGGTGGATCAATTGGCCCAATGAAATACATGCCCCATTTGTCAAATTGCTCTAAGGCCATTTGCATTTGTAGGGAAATTTCATCCTCAGGTGTGGGTTTTACCATCCTTTGGCACCGACCACATCTAGTGGTGTATCTCCTTACGTCTTGATGTAAAGTGGGCCAATAGTAACCAACCTGTAAAACTTAAAATGTTATCCTTTTAGAAGCAAAATGACCTCCACAAGGTCCATCATGACATGCTGACAGGATGTCAAAGACCTCCTCTTCTCTTACACATTTCCTTAATATCTGATTTGATCCCAATCTAAAGAGATCCCCCCACAATCCAAGTGAAAGGAGAACTTTTCCTTACAATCTTGCTTTTCTCTCTGGATGATAGATTAGGAGGGAACCTCCTAGAAGCCAAGTAGTTGGCTATGTTAGCAAACCAAGGATAAAGCACCAAGATGGGGAAAAGGTGTTCATCTAGAAGTTGATCATCCACCATCTCCTAATTACATGTAGGCAAGGTCAACCTGGCCAAAAAATATGCAACCACATTTTCTTTCCATGGTTTGTCAATAATTGTCAAATCAAACTGTCGTAACAATAAAAACCATCTAATTATCCTAGCATTGACATCAAGCTTATTCATAAAGTATTTAATGGCTGCATGATCAGTATGAAAAAAATTTGATACCTAGTGATATAGTGCCTAAATTTGTTTAAAGAATGTACTACAACTAAGATTTATTTTTCAGTGATAGTGTAATTCAAATCAACTTTAGACAAATTATTACTAATGAAATAGATAGAATAAGGAAACTTATCCTCTACGTGTCCCGATTGCCCGGCACCCCCCCCCCCCCCCCCCCCCCCCCCCCACCATAGTGTTATCTGATGCATCAGTATGGATATGGAAAGGAAATGCTGAGTTAGGACCCCTAAGGATGGATGCAATGGTCAATTTTTCTTTCAATACTTCAAGGGCCTCTTGATAATTTCTGATCCAAGAGAAATCTGAATCATTGTCGAATAACCAAAACAAAGGTGAAACCACTTTACTAAAGTGTTTGATGAATCTCCTATAATAGTCATATAGTACCAAGAAACTCTTGGCATCTCTTTTCTTTTCAGGGGTAAGGACCCTTTTGATGATGGCAATTTTATTTGGGTCAACCTGTATCCCTTCCTTGGATACGAAATGGCCAAGGATAGTCCCCTCATTCATCAAGAACTCACATTGATCAGGGCTCAGAGAGAGATTCATTTCAATACATTTCTTCAATACCTTGCACAACTTAGAGAGATATTCATGGAAGTAACATCCATAAGGAGTCAAATCATCCATGCATGTTTCAACAAAGTCATGAACAAGTTCAACGAAAATTCTCAAAAGTTCCCTCTGGAAAGTAGCAGGGGCATTGCACAAACTAAATCGAAGAACTCTATAAGAAAAGGTACCCAAAGGACACGTGAATAAGGTCTTATATTGGTCTTCAGGGCTGATCTAGATTTGGTTGTATCCACTAAATCCATCCAAGAAGGAGAATACTTTCTTCCCTGCAAGGCCATCTAGGACTTGGTTAATGAATGGTAAAGGAAGATGGTCCTTACTTGTAGCCTTGTTAATTTCTAGTAATCAACACAGATTATCCACTTCACTTTCTTCTTGGGAAGTAAAACAAGAGGTGACACCTACTCACTATCTGAAATGGGGTATATGAACCCTGCATCTAGTAGATTTTGCAGTTCTTCTTTCACAATTTCCTTAAGAGCTGGGTTCATCCTTCTTTGGGGTTGGCATAAAGGATTGCATCCCTCCTTGATGTAAATATGATGGGTACAAACTAAGGTATGCACACCTTTCATTTTCTTATAATCCCAGGAAAAAAAATCCAAGTGTTGCCTCAACACATTGCACAATTTTTCTTCCCATTTGGCCGAGAGAGAAGGGTTGATCTTTAGGGGTTTTGTATAGGCGAAAGTATACAATATTGACATGTTATGGAATTGAGTCAATAGGGTATATGTAAGTCCAATGACTACTGCCATATTCTTTCATAAACTCATCAATTGGTATGGGAGTGGGAGGTTGGTTATGAAGGATATGGTCAATGAGGTCTTCTTCATCAGGTTGCCTCCCTCTTGTAATATTATCTAGATTGCAGATTGGTTAGGGGGTGGTGTGATACAATTCATATTATTCCTCCTCTAACCATAAGGGTAAGTCATGCTCAATAGAAGGTTGAGTAGGAGGATACAATACCAGTTGTTTTGATAAATGTCCATCCTTAATGGTCATGTTCCCAACCCTACAACTAACATATCCATCAACAGTGGCCAACCACGATCTTCTTAAAATGAGAGGATAGCCATTAAATTTTGTTTTTGGATAGAGAACTAAGAAATCAATAGGATATTCCTAAGAGTCAATGGATACCATAACATCTTCAACAACTCCCTCAGGAGCTATTGTGGATTTATCTGCAGGCTGCAACACTATGGTGGTCTTCCTCAAAGCCCACTGGAGATTTAGCTTTAGAATGGTCTCCTTATTCATCACATGGATTGCGTCCCCAAGATCAATTAGGGTATTAGGGACTATAAAGCCATCAATTTTCACATCCACTACTGGGTTTCCAGGGTTTAGATATTTCAGGAAGATCGCCTCCCAAGAATCAAATCGGATAGTTTCTAAACAACATTTATGGTGGGGGTGTCTATTTTTCTTCTCCCAATATTTTTGAAACATTTCTCTTGAGATTATTATAGATGGTAACATCTTTAATGGCCTGGAGAAGGGATATCTTAACACATAAATTATTCAATTATCCAATACGTTCAAGCTCTTATGGGGTGTGCTAGCTAGGGTGGATCAACCTCTCAGGAAAAGGAGGTGGATTGACTTGAGGAACACTCTCTTCCTTCTCTTCTTCAAGCTCTTCACATGGAGAAGGTGGGTAGTTATCTGGGAGCACTCTCCCAGACCGAATTTTGATCTCCTGGATTTCCACAGTATAAGCAGGATACGATGTCTCTCCATTGTAAACCTATCGTACTTGCTTGTTGTTTGGGTTCAGAATGGATTGAACAAGAATTTTAGGTTGTTTAGGTGGAGTAGGATGAGTGAGTTGTGGTTGAGGTTGGGGTGGAGGCAGTAAAGTAGGAGGATGGTTGACTTGATGTCTCCACCCTTGCGATATTGAAAAGTATGGTTGATAGGTTGAGGAGGATATGGAGGAGAATAAGTTAAAGAAGGGGGTGTGGACCAAGATGGATGAGTATAAGAGTACCAAGGTTGAAAAGGTGCATTTTGATTTGGATTATAATAACATTAGTGTGCACCTTGCATGCCTTGTTGATATGGCCAAGGTCCTTGAGGTCTTCTTTGATTAATGAAGTAAAGTTGCTTTGACCCACCTTATGCCCCTTGGTATACAACTTTTAGTCTTGGAAAAGAAGGGAACTTGTCTGTTGCATGATTTTCTTCACAGACTAGGAAGACTTCTATGACATTCAATGGGCATTCATTCCTAGGATGTCTTTTGGTGCATCTAGGGCATAAAATAGCTAGTGCACTTTGTGCTTCCTCCTGCTTTCTTTTGATTTGCATGGTATCCATTTGCAATGCAAAGGTATGTAGCATTTCAGTATTGAAATCCCCCAACATGTTCCCTATCTCATTCTTGATGGATGTTATGGAGGGAGAGGAACTGACCAAGCCTTGACTAGCCCTTCCCTTCTTCCTAGTAGCCTTAGAGTGATTATTGAATACAATTTTTATTTCATCATAGGATAACTGATATATATATCCTCCATAAATCATGTTGAGGGTTTCCAAAATATCCTCTGTGATCCCTCGGAGAAGAAGTAGCTTGAGTGACTCAAGATCAAGGGTATATTTGGCCCTCCTATAACTGAGTTGAAATCTCTCCTCATAGACTTTTAGGGATTCATCGGGTCCAAGAGTCATCCTAAAGATTTATTCCTTATTTTTTTTGGACCTACAATAGTCCTTGTTCTTGATATTGAAGTCCTATTGCATTTGGGCCCAGGTAGTTATGCTACCCCTAGGAAAACCCATAAACCAGCGGAAGGCTACATCCTCAAGGGTAGAGTGGAATAACTTCAGCTTTTGATCATTAGAGGCATAGTCATAGGTGCTACAAACAACAACAAATTCAAACATGAAGGTGTCAAGATCCTTAGAGGTTAAGCCATGGAAGTATGGAAGGGGAGTAGGGCTTATATTCTTCATTCTAGCCTCTCTATTGGTCTCTCTGATAGGGAAAACCTTAGTGTCCCTATTTTCAACCATAGTTTGGGTAGGTGAAGTGGGTTCTTCTTATTCCCTAATAGGTTCTTAAAAATTTTAGGTTACTCACCTAGAGGGTCTTCTAGCTCCCCTACAGTTAGAGAGGGAAGCTCACAGTCACCGAAGAAGAGTGAAGGTTGAGTGTTTGAGGGTGTGGGGGTTTTGGTAATATTTTTCCTTGATTATCCCTACTCCTACAAGGCATGAAAGATTTTTTTTTTTATTTTTTCACTTTTTCAAAAACTGTATGCAAAACAAAAAACAATGCTAAAGCAGAAAAAACATTTACTTAGACACCTCCCTGGCCATGACAGAAAAAAGTGGTGAGCCCTAGTATTGCACTAAGAATTTGCAACACCCAAGTGCTCCTCAACTCAAATCATCAATGCAAAATTCGTACAATCTTAGAGGTGACAGTGCCATATGCACACCATATTCGATTCTATTCACGCCACCCTTAATCATGACATTAGATCAAAGTGTTAAGAGACCATTCCTCCCACTGAATTAAAATGAAAGCTTACTTATGAAGGTAAAATTGAAAACTAATTCTAGTTATTAAAGTGGAAATACCATTTCCTCAACTTGTAGATGCTAATTAATCAATTCATGAAAGGACAAGGGCTAATCTATTTGCAGAAAGAAAGCTATTTTATCTTGAAAAAATCATCAAACCACCAAATCTAATTGCAGAAAGGAAGCTATTTTATCTTGCATAATTCATTAAACTACCAATCATAATTGCATGTATGATCTACCTGGTTCACACTTTCTTGAAAATTAATAGCCTACTTGCATCATACTTGCGATAAAAAACTAATTCTACTCTGTTTTGCAGTGAAGAAAATGAATGGTTGGAGTGGCCTAGGAGCTTCCACTGATCATCAAATCACAATTCGGGGTCATTATTCATATTGAATGAGATAAAGTTTAAGTGGGGATCAAAACTAGTGATGGAAAGTGATGCTGCAAGATTTCTATAGGTGGCTGCTATAGGAGGTCTTGTATTACTATAGGAGGGCCTGTAATGCTACAAGAGGGGTTCCGAGTAGATTTTGAGGGTGAAAATAATGTCTTGATGGTATGGAGAGGTGGATGGAGGTTGAAGAAAATGAAGGGAGGTTGGGTTGAGCCCCCTAGCCAAGCTCAGGACCTTTGAGAGGTCTGTCTTGCACTAGGATGAATGCTCATGATGTACTAAGTTCACTAGGAAATATGACTTATGGAAACAAAGTTTTGGGTTAGAATTGAAGGTGGAAAGAGAAGATTAAGGAGTTCAAGATGGAAGTGGTAAAGGTGCCCTTTCTTGGAGATCAACACAACCCTACAATCAATCACATGCTTACATCCATTGATCATTAACAAAATGAGATAACCTATGATGGAAAATATGAGTTGAATTTAAATAACATATATTTTATGCATAACACTAATCTAATCACTAAATAAACTTCTAAGCTACAAAAAGAAAAGGTAAAGCAAAAAAAATACCATCAATCTATTTCCAAGAAATCATAAAAACAATATTTTTGGACCGAGGTTCTCAATCCTTCCACTCATTATCTCACAAGAGAGGTGATGTAGAGGCTAGCAACCACATGTTTTTATAGATTAATCTCTACTTAAATGATATAAATTATGAACTTCTTGGGATCAAGAAGAAACACAAGTAAAAAAAGAGGGAACAAAGCCTTTGGGTTGGGTCCAAACCCAAGGGTCTTAGCCCTCTAAAACTAACTCATATGCAACTTAAAATCCAACTTCTCATCACCAAAAAGTAAAGTATCATACATCACATAACATTTCAAAGTGCCAATGTCAAACTTTAAGCTCAATAGCTACACCTAGCTGAAAAAAACTTTGAATCCTCGTGAGCTTTTCTTCTTGTTTATTTATACAAAAGGGAAGCTGATATAAGATCCCTTGAATGTAGGAGTGATTCCTTCCTTGATTGGAAATGGTGGATCTTGTCCCTCTTGAGCTTCACTTGGACTGGGAGTCACTTGACTGCCAATGAATTTGAACTGGTGATAGAGGATGTTGTGATCCCTCTTAGCTCTGCTACATGTTGCTGGTTTTCGAGGAGCAGAAGTAAGCTCGATCCTTTGTTTTTCCTCAGAAAAGGTCTGCATCGGTTATCCTCGCTTTTCTCCATTTCCTTGCCCGTTCCCCTCTCCCCCCTTTATACATGATCCTGTTTAAAATCCTATAAAACTCCACTTTTCTTAAGCCCCAAGCATTAAAACCATGAAACCCATATAACTGCACGCCTTCGCAAAATCCCCAATCTGCCGTTTCCCTGTCACATCAGTTGAAAACCCGTGTGATCAAATCTACACCATCCAATCAACTCTGTTGTGATTGGATGACATTCGCTCCTCCCCTGCCCGCAAACTGCCCATGCGTTAACTTGCGGTCAAAGTGGTTTTTGTCCCTCCCCGTCTACCGTCGCGCGATGATTGTTATCACGAGCTCTCGTACGATTACTGCTCACCCTCCAAAAGCGATGCCGGAAATACTGTTTATTGCTCATCCTCCATCCTTGCCCGTTAAACTCCATACATCTCCTCTGCCCGATGACCATTGGATCTGCACACCCGAGATCCAACGGCCCATGATTGCTTTGCTCCTGTATCCTCCTGATACCTCCCACCAAGCCATATTCGTTGTCCATCTGTTCCATCTGACGGCCAATCTTGCTCCTCTGACCAGATCATCCACCCGCCATGCAGTATGCCACCTTTGGTTGTTCTGTGCATCCGAAGGATGAAGGCGATCATCTACCATTGCCCTACGCATTTCATCTTCAACAACTGCATTTAAGAAACAATATGGCCGAGAAGGAAAAGGACGTGCCTTGAGCCAATCAACGCATTTAACAATTATGGAACTTCTTCCATACGACACTCCACTTGCCTGAGAAGGATAGCAGAGCATCCGAGAAGATCAAATTCATTCACTGAAGTAGGCAGATTGCACCAAAGACTCCATCAAATAGTTAAAGCGGTTGGTGGTCAATTATGACCCCTCCATGCCTAGAATAGCATAATATCTTTGTAATGAAACTCTATATATACCTAGAAATAGGATGTAATCAGGGTTGATGGTTGTTGTTTTGATGTAAGGTTCAACTTCTGGAGACTGTAACCGCTTTGACACTTGCAGCGTCTCATCTTCATTTTCAGCTAATACAAGCTTCTTTTGTTGTTAATTGCTCACTTTCCATTTCTATTCTGTTCTAGGCTGTTTGTTATATAGTGTTCCTGAACTCTTGATATTTAGCATTAGAGGAGCTGTCATCCTACCTCTGTGTTAGAGTCTTGCATGTCTTAGTGAATGTGTTATTTAGGTTTCTTTTCACCTAATGCCAGAGAGCTGTCATCCTGTCTGTACATTGGGGAATTAGATTTGTAGACCTCTTCACTAGTTGCGGCCGGCCATCACAGGGTCCTGTGCATCTACTGGTGTGGTCAGTATTCTCCATGTTCACCCAATCCTTAAAACTATGAGTAATTGGTGGTCTAAAGCCTTGTAGTCTAGAGGTGTTCATGGATGTCTGGAGTCAAGCGAAGTAGGAGTGGTTATCTGGCTTGAATAAGCATCATTCCTTCCATTCATCCATTTCCAACATTATGTTGAGTTTGTAATGTTCCCAAGCATCTCTGAGATACAACCTAGGAGAGTTTCTTGGGGTGATAACATTAATTGGCACCGTTTTCGGGGAAAGGAGATCGAAGCTCAGCTTCCCTGGGAGAACGACACAGTTCTAACTTTGATGATAGACAAAGTTCAAACACATTTCTGGTTGTAATTATCTATCTGGTGACTCTACTAGAGGACCAACTTGGTGGCAACTCCACATTACAGTTCTGGCTCAGTTTGTGAGGCATACTCGGAGAAATCCTCAGAAATCACTGGCTGACCCAGTGCCTGACCCTGAGAAGATTGTTAAGCCAAAGAAAACATCACAGAAAGGAGCATCAGGATCAGGTAAGCCTAAGAAATCCTATGTATCTTTCCAGAAGAAGATTATAGCTAAGAATGTGCATTTCGAAGACCTAGAGCCTAACATTGTTAGTGAAGAAATACCCTCAAAGATTAATAAAGCTCCTTGTTCTTTTAGTTCCCCTTTGGATCCCAGTCCAAAGAAAGCCTCCCATACAGTCCATCATATTCCCTTGTTTCTATCATCTATTTCATTATTCCCCCACCATTCAATCTGCCAGTATCCTTCCACCTACCCTAGTCATGGTAGGCCAGCAAGCTCCCATAAAGATGGAAAGAATCATAGCTGCTAGGTATGGGTCCTTAGTCTTTCTTGTTCCTTTAAATTCCATGCCTGTAGGGGAATACCAGAAGTATATGCCTAAGTTCATTGGTACAGAGGGGGTAACAGCTGAAGAACACCTTGAATATTTTTATAGTTATGCTGATAACCTGGATATCAGTGAAGATGATGTGTGGATGAGAGTTTTTGTCTAGAGCCTTGATGGAGAAGCTAGAAAATGGTTCAGAGAACTGGAATCTAAATTTATTGCAGACATTGAAGCCTTAGACGATGCATTTTTGAAGCACTGGGGAGATAAAAAAGACTTGCTATATTACCATACTGAGTTTGGTAACCTGAAGAGGGAAAATGGGGAATCTTTGCCTGATTTTAATAAAAGATTCAATCGTATGTATAGTAAGATACCAGCTGAAGTAAAGCCAACCCCCACCTCGGCTAAACTCACCTATGCCAATGCTTTTGACTTTGATTTCTGCTTGTTACTAAGAGAAAGAAGATGTGCCACTCTAGCTGATATGAAAGATAGCCCTAGAAGTAGAATCTAATATCATGGCTGTAGAAAAGCTCAAAAGTCATGCTGACAGAAGGAGGCAGAGAGGTGAGGCTTCTTCTTCCTCTGCTTCATCTTCAGAGCCTAAGTTAGATAAAATGACTAGAATGATAGAGTCATTGGCTGCTGAGATATCTAAGCTGAAGGTTGAACAAAACTCTGAGAAGGGAAGGCTTCCAAACACATTTGCTCCAAGAAATCCAAATCCATTCATGAGGCAAATGAATAATTGCAAATCATTTAGATGGGTAAAGAAGCAAATGAATAATAGAAAGTTAAGGCTTCTTTTCAAAACATGGTCATGGAGGAGGAGCAGTTTGAAGAAGAGGATGAAATTCATTACATTGAAGATAAAGGCAATGCTGCCTTTTTGACATTGGCTACCTACGAAGAATCATTGATGCAGGACCAAAACAATCAAAGGTGGGACAGAGACGCTATTCTACAAACTAATGATAAACAAAGATATAATCTGAGATCTAAAGCAAACAATGCCATGGAGAATCCTTCCCAAAAAGTTGCTATCCAAACAGAGTCACAGAATACCAGACAGAAAAGGCCAACAGCTAATTTGGTCATCCTCAAAGCACCAACTCAAGAGGTAAGAGGTCTCGATAAGTCCCCTTCCCCTTTAAGCTTTGAATCAGAAGTCTAGAAGTTAAAAATATCTGTACCTCTGTTAGAACTTGTAAAGAGTGAAGTGTTTAGGAAGCCTATCCTTGAGGCCCTTGAGATGGAAGCCATACGAACCTCCATTGACTCTGTCAATTTGCAAGATGATAAACCTGCAGTTGTGCTTAGCCCAATGACTGAACTTGCTGATGATAATTCTCCATCATTTTATGTCTCCTTGACCATTCATGATAAAATCCTCCACAACTGCCTACTAGACATTGGGGCTAGCCACAATCTGATGCCAAAAGCTATCATGGAAGAGTTAGGCCTTGATATCACCAGACCATATCATGATTTATTCTCATTTGATTCAAGGAAGGTAAAATGTTTAGGATTAATCAAAGATCTAGCCATTACCCTAACTTAGCTGCCCATGAAGAGCATGGTGATGGACATTGTGGTAGTAGATGTCCCTCCTAAGTTTAGCATGTTGCTGTCCAGAGGATGGATCAAGAGACTAGGTGGGACATTGCAGAATGATTTATCTTATGCCACTGTCCCAGTTTTTGGAGGGGAAAGTAGGAGATTATATAGAGAAGCACAACTGGCATACATCATCAGTGATGAGGAAAATCCTTCTAATCATCCCATTTATGCTATGGACACTGATTTTGGAGCATGTATTCTCCAAAAAGAGGAATCCCAGAAGGCCTCAACACAGATCAAGAATCCAGTGTATTAGGCTGAAGAAGAGCAAGGAAGTTAGGTTTGGGATATGTTCTTTGATGGAGCATGTTCCAGGGAGATTGCAGTAGCAGGGGTGGTGCTCATTTCTCCAAAATGAGAAAGCACGCATCTATCTTTTAAGCTGGCTTTCCAAGTCACCAACAATATATCAGAGTATGAGGCTCAGATATTGGGTCTTAATGCAACAAAAGATAGAGGAATCAAGAACATAAGGGTGTTTGGAGATGCTGATATGATCATTCAGCAAGTAAACAGAACATTTCGAGCAAAGCACCCAAGGTTGAAAGCATACAGAGATGAGGTATGGAAACTCAAAGATACTTTTGACAATTTTTGTATCTCATACATTCCTAGAGCCAAAAATCAGATTGCTGATTCCCTTGCTGTATTTGCTAGCATGTTTATCCCTCCTATGCCTCCCAGACTAGTTTATAAAGTCCAAATGAAATACAGACCATCCTTGCCTTATAATGTCCAGCATTGGAAAGTTTTTGAAGACAATGATGAGGTGAATAGGTTCCTGCAAGTCATTGATGAATTTGCTGAAATGCAAATTGACCAAGAGAATTAAGTCTTGGAGGGAAATCCCCAATCTCATCTTAGAAACAAAATTGGAA
>APFE031489815.1:83355-97270 GCA_000404065.3 Pinus taeda
TCCAAGCTCAAATATGCACTGTGGGCAGACAGAGTGACCATTAAGAGATCCACAGGGAATTCCCCATTCAAGCTGGTATATGGCACTAAGGCTATATTCCCAATCTAGTTAACCCTCCCTGCGGCAAAGTTCCTACAAGAAGAGCAGAAGGAGGAAGAAGACATGGCTAAAAGGATCACTGATTTAGCAGAGATACACCAAATTAGGGAACAACTGGTTGAAAAGTCTACATAACATCAAAAAAAGATCAAGGATGCTTTTGATAGGAGGACAAAATCAAATAATTTTCAGGTTGGAGATTTGGTTCTGAAGTGGGATGCACTAAAATAAAAGAAAGGCAACCATGGGAAGTTTGATGCTTTCTGGACAGGGCCTTTTATCATTTCTCAGATTCAAGGGAACAATACCTTCATACTACAAAGTATGGGAGGAGAAATAGTTTTTGATGGCCTAGTTAATGGGTGGTTTTTAAAAATTTATGTTGTTTAAGGTCTTTTGGCATTAAAATTGTAAATATGTTGTTTTAGTGTAGGCTTAATTAGACTCCATGCCCAATGGAACACTAGGAATTTTTGCAAATTTGTTTTCATAGGAAAGGCAATGATCTGCGGTTCTTGAGACCTCATAAGGAGGATCTCATCCCCAGAAGGAGCCAGTGTTAGCTCTGCTACATGTTGCTAGTTTTCGAGGAGCAGAGGTAAGCTCGATCCTTTGTTTTTTCTTAGAAAAGGTCTGCATCGGTTATCCTTGCTTTCTCCATTTCCTCGCCCATTCCCCTGTCCCCCCTTTATACATGATCTTGTTTAAAATCCTATAAAACTCCACTTTTCTTAAGCCCTAAGCATTAAAACTCTGAAACCCATATAACCGTGCACCTTCACAAAATCCCCAATCTGCCATTTCCCTGTTACATCAGTCAAAAACCCGTGCGATTAAATCCGCACCATCCGATCAACTCCACTGTGATCGGACGACATTCACTCCTCCCATGCCTGCAAACCGCCCACACATTAACTCACGATCAAAGTGGTTTTTGTCCCTCCCTGTCTGCCACACATCGCGCGATGATTGTGATCGCGAGCCCTTGTATGATTACCGCTCACCCTCCAAAGGCGGTGCAGGCAATACTGCCTACCACCCATCCTCCATCCCCGCCCGTCAAACTCCGCACATCTCCTCTGCCCGATGACCATTGGATCTGCACACTCGAGATCCAACGGCCCACAATTGCTTTGCTCCCGTATCCTCCCGATACCTCCCACCAAGCCGTATCCGTCATCCATCTGTTCCATCCGACGACCAATCTTGTTCCTCTGACTAGATCATCCACCCGCCATGCAGTATGCCACCTTTGATTGTTCTATGCTCCCGAAGGACGAAGGCGATCATCTACCAGTACCCGGCACATTTCATCTTCAACAACTGCGTTTAAGAAACAATATGGCCGAGAAGGAAAAGGACGTGCCTTGAGCCAATCAACACATTTAACAATTATGGAACTTCTTCCATACGACACTCCACCTGCCCAAGAATGACAATAGAGCATCCGATAAGATCAAATTCATTCATTGAAGTAGGCAGGTTGCACTAGAGACTCCATCAAATAGTTAAAGCAGTTGGTGGTCAATTATGACCCCTCCACGCCTAGAATAACATAATATTTTTGTAATGAACTCTATATATACCCACAAACATGATGTGATCAGGGTTGATGGTTGTTGTTTTAATGTAAGGTTCAACTTCTGGAGACTGTAACCACTTTGATACTTGTAGCGTCTCGTCTTCATTTTCAGCTAATACAAACTTCTTTTGCTATTAATTGCTCACTTTCCATTTCTATTTTGTTCTAGGCTGTGTTTGTTATACAGTTTTCCTGAACTCTTGATATTTAGCATTAGAGGAGCTGTCATCCTACCTCTGTGTTAGAGTCTTTCATGTCTCAGTGAATGTGTTATTCCAGTTTCCTTTCACCTAATGCCAGAGAGCTATCATCTTATATGTACATTGGGGAGTTAGATTTGCAGACCTCTTTACTGGTTGCAGCCGGCCATGACAGGGTCTTGTGCATCTGCTGGTGTGGTCAGTATTCTCAATATTCACCCAATCCTTAAAACTGTGAGTAGATTGTGGTCTAAAGCCTTGTAGTCTGTGGGTGTTCATGCATGTCTGGAGTCAAGCGAAGTAGGAGTGGTTATCTAGCTTGAACAAGCATTATTCCTTCCATTCATCCATTTCCAACATTATGTTGAGTTTGTAATGTTCCCGAGCATCTCCAAGATACAACCTAGGAGAGTTTCTTGGGGTGATAACAATACCAAGCTGAGTTAGGGAGTTAAGGAGGTGGACAAGCCCCCTAGATTCTCTCCTAGTTGTCTCCATCAAGCCCTTGCATAATAATTTCCTAAAAAATGTTTCTTTTTCTTGCAATTAAACCAAATTAGGTCACATACTATGACAAACACCTTTTACTCCTCTTACTAAGCATAATATAACAAAAAATGGGAATTAATGTGAGAGAAGGATAGTTTTAAGGTTTGAGGATGGCATGCTGATCTTCAAAATATACATATTGATGGGACCCATCACTCAACAAGGTTGGAAAGGGAAATACAAAGCTAAAGGTAAATGCCAGTTGAAAGGAACAAGGCCCGAGGATGTAGGTGAAAAGGAAAATGTTGCACCTTACATGAGTTTAATGGGTCATAAGATGGATGGCAGCAGAATAAAGGTGATGGTACGGGATGGTTTTAGTGTTGGAAATGTGGTAAGGATCATCTTAAGGGGGATTTTCCATAGAATTAGGGTGGTAGGCCTCAGATTTAAAGTGCACAGGAAGCACAAACAGTTGGGAATGTTGGGTAGAGAATTCCATGGATTTATGCAGCATTGGATAACAAGTAGGAAGATCACCAAACAATTGTTATTGAGATGGATGGGATGCTTTGTGATCAAGTTGTTTCCATTTTTATTGACCCTGGATCTACTTATAGTTATGTTAGTCCTAACATGGTGGTAAGTGTGGTTTGAATAAAGAAATTCATGTAGAATACCGGTTAGTGCAAATGGATATAGGTACAAATAAGAGACTGTATCACTGGGTAATATTTTTTGCATTTTAGTTGAATGGTATGTCTACCTCAACAAATTTTAATGTATTTCCCTTGGGATCATATAATATGATTTTGGGTATGTACTAGTTGTATCTTCATAGGACCAAAGTGGATTATTATGGCAAGGTCATTGAGTGCTTGGATGGCAATGGAGAATAAAGTGTCTTCCAAGGTAAGAAGAAGGCAACATCAGTTAGAATGGTTAAAGTTATGTAGGAAAAGCGCAATCACAAAAAAGGGTGTGTATTATTTGCAGTGCATATTTCTAGAGATAAAGGTAAGGATGTTGAGGATGCAGAGGTATTGAGAAGGTACATGATCTTGCTGTTAGTGTCTATGAGTCACCAATGATCAAATGTATTCTTTCCATGTGGTTGATAGGGTCATTAGGTCAAATTGTTATATTTTCAAATAAAATTTGATCATTGGTCAAGTCTAGGTCATTACTACTCCCCTCAATGCTCATGGTCATAAAATGTTGTCATGGTCTTGTCATCACTCGTGATAAGTCACCAAAAGAGTGTCTCAGTCATCATTAAAGGTCATCATATCATTATCATGGATATTCCAAGGTTTCAAGGGTCTTTAATCATGGTCTTAGATATCCATTTGGTGTCATCATTAGGTCATATCATCAATGAGTCATATAGGAGCCATGTCACCAGCATAGTCATCATCAAGGGAGTTATTAATTAGGGAAAGGTGTTTTCAAAAGATTTCAAAGGTACAAGTATCACTCCATAAAGATGTAAATTTGCCTAATTAAGTTACAAATCTATAGTACACTATCCTATCATTTCATCTCTCAGAAAGGCACGTGATGTCACTTCATGACCTAAGCAAAAAATCAACTTTTGAGCTATAAGAAGACCATCCAAGCATTCTAATTCCTCATTTTATCTTCATGGAGCACATCTACATCATCGAGCTTCATCCCAGACACCAGAGCATCAACATTACTCATTAAAGCCCTTACTTACCTAGCTTCGCTACACTTCTGGCAGTTTCGCTGCGCTTTTGAGAAATTTTGCTGTGCTTTTGCCAAGAGGTCAAATTTTCAAGTTTTATCAGTCCAAGTCAAGTTTTCATGATGTATTTTGTCTTCTTATAAATGAATTCATAATTCATATGCTCATTTTGATCCTTCACCTTTTCAACCCTACACCACCATGACATCTCCAATATGTCAATGAACATACCTACCTTGGCCCATTATATATCTGTAGCTGATATTTTGAAACCCTGACCTAGTTTCCTAAACCTATTGACCTTGGTCCAACAAACCTTAAAATCAAATCCTGTTGAGATAAATATGTAGCCTAAGATCTATTTTCCTTCCCAATAATTTTATTGGCTGTGAGATTCTTGCGAGAGCCCTCTCTGATTTGGTAGGGATAGCTACCAAATCTAAAAATTGGTTTGAGGTTACGTCCATCGGTCTCCTTTCTCAGCCTTGGGACATTGAGAAGTGCTAACATTTTTGGTGACCATACTAGGGACAAACAATTTCATATTCCCCAGGAATGATCATCAAAGTTTAGATGTGATTTACTAATGGTGGACAACGATTAGACACATATGAAGGCTGAACCATTCACTTGGTGACTCCAAATTGATCCAAAGACTCCACTGGCAGAAGGATCCAGAAATAGAGATGAGTTCTATATCCAGAAGGTATGATCCTTTAAAACGAGATCACATTCCAGGTTTTTTGAGCAACATTCCTTGTGTAGATTGGCAGAATTATTTTACGAACTTCAAAGACGAGAAATAATATGATGCTACTCTACATCTCATTAAATTTCACATGCATGCATGCAAGTTGAGGGTTCAAATTCTTGAAGATTGTATGATGAATATTTTCATGGCAAACTTAGAAGGAAAAGCACGATCTTGGTATGAAGGTCTTCCATCTGCCAATATTTATTCTCTTAAATATTTTCATATAACATTTTTTGAAAAATATAGAGAAAATTATTCTTCATTGTCATTGGTTGAGGATTGTTGTGAACATTCTAAGGTTTTTAGTCAAAATCTAGAGAATTCTTATGGTGATGAAGAGTTCAAAGATGAAGAGATCCTGGAGGATTTATATGAGAACCCTTTCCATCACCAAGAAGAACAAATGTCTTTTCCCTTGGATGAAAGTGAAACTGAGCAAGATCTCAATGATGACATTAAACAACCTGTAGACATTTCAGAAGGACAAGGGAACATTCAGCCCTATTTTATTGAAGAGCTAGTGCTTATGTATGATAGTCATGTTCCATATTATGAGTTTGATGAATCTTTGCAGTAGAGTTGTCAGTCTTTTGATGAGAGGCATGAAGATAGTCATTCAATTTTTGTTTCAAATTGTTATTTATCTGGGTTTTTATTTCAATATCAGGTTTGTGAAGATCAAGATGAGGTTTCTAATGAAATGCATGAACAAGGATATCTAGGCATTCACCACTCATATGTCTCTCTAGCTCATCCATTTTTTGAAGCACTATTTCAAGGGCAGGTTCGTGCAAACAATAATTTTGAATTGGCATGTGTGGAGGTTCCAGATAATGTAATTATGACAGAGAATAATAATAAAACATTGCAAGAAGATTATGAAGAGGAGAACAATGAAAAATAAGAGGTTGTTATAGATCCTCTTGCACATGATGATCTTCCTACAGGTTCAAAAACTAAAGAGTCTGTTGAAGAAGAGCAGTTTGTCCCAGATCCTATGGATGTGCACATTTTTTCTATTGATTATATGGCTGCCTCAAACAAAAATTTTCAAGAACAAATTTCCCTTTATCCTGAATCGAATGAAAAACTTCATGAACATATTTTCTTCTTTCATCCTGACAAAAAAATTGCATTAGAAAATGAGGGGTGTCCTTGTATTTCTACTGAATATCAATACATGGTAATGTTCCAGATTATTGGAGACCCTATTGCCAATTTGTTGCAGCCATCTGGGAAGATGAATTTTCTTGTATTTATGGATCATGAGCACATGTTTAGTGGACTCTTAAAGTTTCCTATGTTTTGTTTTTTCTGCCTGCTCAAGGAAAGTACAAGCAAGATTCAAGTAAGTAGCCATTTGCTGGATTGATTACACTGGAGGGATCATATCACATGATTGTATATATATCTTCAGGAGGTGGTAGTTATCATCAAGATTTAAAGCTCGAGGTGAAGGCCCTAAGATCCCGATGGTCTGCTATCATGTGTAAGTAAGTTCAGTTAGTAGTCAAGTTTTTCAGTCAAGTCAAGTTAGTTTTAGTCTTTCTTAAGTTTAGTCAGTTAGTCTTTTGAGTGTCAAGTGTTTTATTTTTACTCGATCACCCAATGGATGAGGCTACCTAGTTTACAGTGTTCTTGACACCTCCTAAGGGAGCTTCCATCCCCAGTTGGAGCTGATGTTAGTGTCTATGAGTCACCCCTAATCAAATGTACTCTTTCCATGTGGTTGATAGGGTCATTAGGTCAAACTATTATATTTTCAAATAATTTTTCAAATAAAATTTGATCATTGGTTAGTTCCAGGTCATTACTACTCCCCTCCATGCTCATGGTTATAAAATGTTGTCATGGTCTTGTCATCACTCCTTGTGATAGGTCACCAAAAGAGTGTCTTGGTTATAATTAAAGGTCATTATATCATTGTAATGCACACAACAAGGTTTTAAATAATCATGGTCTTATATATCTATTTGGTGTCATCATTAGGTCATATCATTGATGAGTCATATAGGAACCATGTCACCAGCATAGTCATCATCAAGGGAGTTATTAATTAGGGAAAGGTGTTTTCAAAAGATTTCAAAGATACATGTACCACTCAATAAATATGTAAATTTTCCTAATTAAGTTACAAATCTACAGTACACTATCCTATAATTTCATCTCTCAAAAAGACATGTGATGTCACTCCATGACCTAAGCAAAAAATCAACTTTTGAGCTATAAGATGACCATCCAAGCATTCTAATTCCTCATTTCATCTTCATGGAGCACCTCTCCATCATCGAGCTTCATCCCATACATAAGAACATCGAAATTCCTCATTAGAACCCTTGCTTACCTAGCTTTGCTACGCTTCTGGCAATTTTGCTACACTTCTGAGAAATTTCGCTGTGCTTTTGCTAGGAGGTCAAATTTTTGAGTTTTATTAGTCCAGGTCAAATTTTCATGATGTATTTTGTCTTCTTGGGTTTTCACATGACATAATTAATTGTAATGGATCTGGTAAATGTCAAAGTGATGTAAATTCATGCTCATTATGCTTGTAAAGTCAAAGTGAATTAGTTAGGGCTAAATTGGGAGTTAGTTTCTAACCTTCCTAGTTTTAGGTTTGGTTAGAGAGATTGATGTAAATAGTTCATATCATGACAATTTCGACCACTGAGAGGGGGAATGTGGTTTTTGGTTTATATGTAGCTTGATATAAGTCATTGAGAGGGTTGGATGCTTGTGAGTCAAAGGCTTTGAAGCTAGTGTACACGATCACTTTTGGAGGAGTAATACAAGTAGTTTGTAACTATTATCTTGGGATTCATGTGGTATGATTTTGTGACAATGTTTTTTTTTGTTTTATCATTAGTATGAATGTTATGTATCCTTACTTCCATATTAATGCTTTCATATGATCATATAGGTAGTCTTCAAGTTGAATTCATATGTTTATGCTATGTTTGATGAGATTTTCATGTTTATGTTTAATTTCCTCTGATAAATGAATTCATAACTCATATGCTCATTTTGATCATTCAATTTTTCAACCTTACACAACCATGACTTCTCCAATATGTCACTGAACATAGCTACGTTGGCCCATTATATCTCTGTAGCTGATCTTTTGAAACCTTGACCTAGTTTCCTAGACCTATTGACCCTCGTCCAGAAAACCACAAAATCAAACCCTATTGAGCTGAATATCTAGCCTTGGATCTATTTTCCTTCCTAGTCATTTTATTGGCTGTGAGATTCTTGAGAGATCCCTCTCTGATTTGGTAGGGCTAGCTACCAAATCTAAATATTGGTTTGAGGTTACCTCCATCGGTCTCCTTTCTCAGGCTTGGGACACTCAGGAGTGCTCACACTTGCAATAGTCTTAGGATGTATTTCTCACTAGATTTAAGAGTTTCCACCTCAGAGAGAAGTGGTATTTTCCATTGAGTTGGTACTAGGGGAAATACCAACATTTAAGGCACCATACTGGATGAGCACTCCAAAGTTAGTAGAGCTAAAGTTACAATTGAAGGAAATTCTTGACAAGGGATACATTAGGCTAAGTGTATCACCTTGGGGTGCACTAGTATTGTTTGTGAAGAAGAAGGATGGTACTATTAGGTTATGCATTGGTTACAGGTAGTTGAACAAGGTGAACATCAAGAACAAGTATCTGTTTCCAAGGATTGATGACTTGTTCGATCAATTGAAGGAAGAAAAGTGTTCTTGAAGATTGATCTGAGACTAAGATACAATCAGGTACACATCAAGGAAGAGGACATTTACAAGACAAATTTCAAGACCATATATGTGCATTATGATTTTTTTCTAGTTCCATTTGGTTTGACTAATTCTCTAGCTACATTTATGTGCTTGACGAATAGTGTATTGTGTCCTTACTTGGACAAGTTTTTAATAATTCATTAATGACATCTTGATATATTCTAAAAATGAGGAAGATAATGTTGAGGAATTAGCAACAGGGTTGATATTATTGAAAGAGAATTAGTTGTATGCCAAGGTTAGTGAATGTAGTTTCTTTCAGACAAAGGTACACTACTTAGGACATGTTGTTTCCAAGGAAGGAATTGTAGTAGATCCAAAGAAGATAAGAGTTATCATGGAGTGGGAAGATCCTAGAAATGTGGATGATGTTAGATCATTTATGGGGCTAATAGGTTATTATAGGAGGTTCAACATGAAATTCTCTCGCAATGCATATCCTATTACATCACTGAAGAGGCAAGGTAAGAAATTTGAATGGACAGAGGAATGTGAAACAAGTTTTGAACAGTTGAAGCAGTTGTTGATGAGTGTTCCCGTGTTAAAGATTGTAGATCCGAACAACGAGTTTGTGGTGTGTATAGATTCTTACAAGAGAGGAGTTGGTGGAGTCCTTATGCAGGAAGGATAATTTGTGTGCTATGAATCACAGAAACATAATGAGCATGAGCATAATTATCCGACACATGATCTTGAGTTAGTCGTGATCATCTATGCTTTGAAGATGTGGAGACACTATCTTTTTAGTAGGAAGTTCATCTTGATGAGTGAACACAGTGGATTGAAGTATCTATTTGAGCAACCAAATTTGAAGGCTAGACAAGCTAGATGGTTGACCACGATCAGTGAGATTGACTTTGAGTTCAGGTACTTCAAAGGGAAAGATAATAGGGTTGTAGATGCTTGTAGAAGGAGAGTACACGTGAAGCACATATCAACTATGAGTTCTTATGTGTTAGACTCATAGGATCATATCTTATAGGTAGGAAAACATGATGATAGGTACATGGAGCTTATGCATAGGTTACAACAAGGTATAAGTGATCAAGGCATGGACCATCATTTGAAACAAATGGTTTGGTTATATTTAGGGACATGCTATATGTGTTGAATGACAATCAGCTCAAGAAGACTATCTTGCAAGAGTTTCATGCAAAACTGTATTAAGGTCACCCAAGATACCAAAAGACATTGACATTAGTGAAGAAGTTATATCATTCACTGAATCTGAAGTAGCAAATGGCAAAGTTTATGGATATATTTTTGGACTGTCAACACAGGTCTTCATCGAAGATGTAGTGAGGTTACATGATGTTCCAAGGAATATTGTGTCAGTCAGGGATGCTAAGTTCACTTCCACGTTTTATAAGGAGTTGTTTGTAGGTTTGGGTACAGAGTTGGCCTTCAACACAACTTATCATCCGTAGACAGATGGACAGATAGAGAGGTTCACCAAGATATTAGAGGACATGTTGAGGATGTATGTGATGCATCAACATAGGAGATTGAAGGAGTACCTTCCTTTGGTTGAGTTTACTTATCATACAATGGGTATAAGGATTCATTGAGGATGAGTCCATTCGAGGCAATATATGGGCAGAGTTGTAATACTCCCATCAGTTGGAGTGATCCAGTGAACATGGTATCTATTGGACTGAACATGTTGACAAATATGGAACAAGAAATGTAGGTAATCAAGAATAATCTAAAGGAAATGCAAGACATGCAAAAAATTTATGGAGATCAAAATGGGTTGTTTAAGGAGTTTTAGGTTGGGGAATAGGTGTACTTGCAAATAAATCCCAAGAAGAGCTTGTTGAGGATTGGTTCATGTGCCAGGTTGGAGCCTTGATTTTGTGGACCTTCAAGATTCTTGAAAGGATTGGACCAACATCCTATTGATTTTCACTATCTTTGACAATGAAAGTCCATGATGGTTTCCACATGTCATTGCTTAAGAAGTATGTTAAAGACGCTAATCATTTGATTGACTGGTCTGTATTGCAGGTGGAGCCAAATGGATAATTCCATCCTAAACCTTAGCATATATTTCTGAGAAATATGCTCATGCTCTGAAACTGAGGAATCAAGCAAGTTAAAGTGAAATGGAAGCACTTTGTGCCCGATGAAGCTACATGGGAGATGGCAGATCAGATGTGGGTTATGTATCCTTCTCCATTCGCTCATTGAGTGGATGTTTTTGGTATATTTTTTGATGTGATGTTTTTAGTATATGTACATATGTATATGGATGTGAATACTTCCATGAGATGTGTTATAAATCTCCAATAAGTAGTATGGGTGTCATGTCATTATGGTTGTCATGTTGTTATGTTTTCATGTTGGTTGCTTCTCAGCAAGTTGATCATTGTAAATACTACAACGAGCTAAGTTATAAAGCTCCATGGGTAGTATTTTTTGTTTTAAGGATTCCTATTGGTTGTGGGTGTCATTGAACACTGAGGATGGTGTTCCCCCAAGGAGGAGGGTTCTATAACATCCTTGGTCAAAATTCCATGTAAATAAAGTTAATAAATGCAAAATAATAACCAAGGTCATGGAACACGTATTCCAAGCTGAATGTTTAGCAAAACATCCTAGCGTGGGTGTTCATTTGGTTTATTATGGCTAAGGAAATTAGCAAAGGCAAAGGAAAAGGCCTTGCAAAGGCATGAGGCATTAATTGGAACTTTATTTATGAAAATAATGGAAATTAGGAGAAAAGGAAGGTGAAAGGTCATAGTTTGCATGTGAGGAGGAAAATGAAGGAAAATAATGGAAAATTGAAGAAAATATAGGCCTCATTAATAAAATGGCTTCTGAGGATTAGTTAGTAGCTTTTTGTCAGTTCAATTTTGGAGCTCTCTCTCTATTCTCTCTCTTTCACACTCTTGGACACTTGAGTTTTCTTGGAGCACTCTAGCATTGGATCAAGGAATAAAAGGAAGGACCAAGAAGGAAAAGATCAAGCAAGGAAGAGAAACATATAACAGGTACTACGAGATTATTTGTAGGTATTGACTTGCAAGTGTGATTTCCTTTCTAGATTTGGCATGCATGTGTGTATTTGGTTATCTTGCTGTCACTGGCATGGGTTTTTCTAGGTGTGACAATGTTTTTCAGCCTTGCCATTTTTTGATAGCCATGGTGTGATGGGTTCTCTTGTATTTAGTTGACCTGGATTATTGGATGGTTTTGGAAATAAGTGAGGTGGTCTCTGAAATAAAGAACACAAGGCCTAGGAATCCCTGAATCAGACTAGGATTGCAGAAAAGCCGAATTTTGTGTGCCTTAGTGGGCCTAGGGATCCTCAACTAGTGAATGGTGGGATATACAAAAAATACTAGAGGTGTATTCCCTCGATCATGCATAGGAATCATTGACTAGTGAATGGAAAAATATATGGTAAAGCCCGGAGGGTGGAGTCTTAATTAGGCCTAGGAATCCTTGACCATTGTATGATAGGGTATATGGTAAAGCCTAGAGACTAGGAGATAGGAAAACTCCTCATGGTGTAGGTGGAGAAATTCTGTGGCATCAATTCTCATTTAAGGCCTAGTGATCTACTGGGGATTGTGGTAAATCCTGAAGAAACTTGGTTTGGTTTGGTTTTGAGTCCCGCATTCATGCTTGGAATATGGCATGGGGGTGATTTGATGAAAGAAAGATTTGGTTCAACGAATCTATGGTCGGGTGGTTCGTGGAAGTCACATATCTGATTGGGTTTTGGACTCATTAATAATATATCTTTCTCCTTGGAATTTATTGTGTGAATATCTGGATTTATGGTTGTTATATCCTTATTATTTCAATTGGTTATGTGTATGTTTTATGACAGGCTTGATGTATGTCTCTCATCATGTTTTGATTTGTAAATGAATGTACAACTTATATATAACCTAATAGATGATAACGCAACTATTTTTATATGACAACACTACTTCTTTACCAATACCTAATAAGTATGAGACCCCTATGCTCAGATATGAATTTTTGACTTGTAGATTGCATATTTGTGACATGTTTGACGAAATTTTTGTCATTGATAATAGGAATCTAGTCAAGTCATTGATCAAGTGTTTACACTGGTACCTTTGTTTCAGTGTTATTATCATTTATAAAAGTTTCATGAAGTTTTGGGCATTGGCTTGAGTTCTGGCCCAAAAAAAGTGGCATAGAATCTGGGGTCATTGGCTCAGAACTAGCTGAAAAAGTCGACAGTCATTGGAATTCCCTTGTTGTGGGAGTGACTGGAAGGCCTTAGTCACATTCATGGCTTGTCACCAGAATGAATAGAGGTCTAGATATGTGAAATGTCAAGTTGCCTCAGGGGTTTGCAACCTTGAAGGGTTGGTTGGCTCTTGAAGGTTTTGCAGCATGTGTGGAAGGTAAAATTGGTTTGGTTTTATTGGTTCCACTTCCTTAACTATACATGTGGAATTGAATCACATCATAGTAGCCTCTCATCACATGTTTACTCCAGCAGACTGGTTAACTTGGGTAGATGTGGGAGGAGTGTGTGACAATATTTGTGTCCATATTATGATTAGTTTTGGCCTACTCCATGTAGTCCGAGTTGAGCTCTGTTGGTGTTAGTTGTTCTGTAATGTCTGATGTGTCCAAGAATCGTGGAAAGTATGGATGAAGGTGGTCCACATTGAACATTGGGTGTAAGCCAAGGAATGAGGGAATGCTAAACTTGAAAGTGTTTTCACCCATAGTGTTGGTGATGGTATACAACCCGTATTATAGTGGTTGCATCTTCTGATTGGATCATGCAAGGAATTAAATCTGCAAATGCAACTGAACTTTGTCTCACACCTGAAACTTATGTAGTACCCAATATTGATCATGCTGCCACTTGTAATTGGCATTGAAATTCTCCAAGATGTCGTGAACCTGTTGGTGGATGTGCTGGATGCATTCAATAAACCTAGTTTCTTTATCAACCTCAAACTGTACATGTGTTGATTATGTATGTGTAGTCACATGAGGAATGCAAAAATCAATCAGACAGATTGGTTGAAATCCTAGACCCACTTGAAAGGAACTACGACCAATCAAGCTATGGATATTGTAGGAATTTATAGGGTAAGTTCCTCAGACAGAACACCAAAAGGATACCGCTCACAAACAGATCACATATCAATACACCAGTATTTTGACGTGGTTAAAAACCTCAAAGAGGGAAATAGTCCACGGCCTATACCAACGTGGCCACTACAGGAAATTTATTAATAAAAGAATGAAAATTTACATAAGCTTCTCTCATGCACGGTTAACCTACAAATGACCCTCCATGCGCTTTA
>APFE031489815.1:103588-121198 GCA_000404065.3 Pinus taeda
GCGTGCTTGCTTGAGAAAGCTCTTTTTCTCCCTACAAAACAAAAACACAAAACCCAACACGGACATGCAAAAAAACAAGCCTTAGGGCTTAAAGTTAGCTTTACCTGGAAAGTAAATATTTTCCTCAATGTTTCTGATTTTACGAGATCACACTAAGGTGTAGGGAAAAGAGCATACGCATGAGAAAAATCCTTCCTTTCTATTTCTGATTTGCCTAGATCGTACAGAGTCGCAGGGCAAAGAGCATACGCAGAAATGAAAGGTATAGATCCGGTGATAAAAAGAGCTAAATAAACCGAAACCGAAATAAACAGAGAGAAAATAACAGAAAACCGCAAATAAACACTATATACCTCTAGATCTAAAAAATGACGCAGCTAGGGCTACCGGAAACCTTTTCGCGTGAAACGAAAGGGGTTCCTCACTGGAACAGATGCTTCCAACACAACAGAGTAGTCCTCTTGGCCCGAAAGCAGTCAGAAACAACAGATCTAGGAGATGGCAGTCTCATGCAGTTCTACCGGCTTCAGATTTGGATCAACAACGAACGCGACCCTCAAATAGCTCTGATACCATGTAGGAATTTACAGGGTAAGTTCCTCAGACAGAACACCAAAAGGACATCGCTCACAAATAGTTCACAAATAAATACACCAGTATTTTGACGTGGTTAAAACCCTCAAAGAGGGAAACAATCCACAGTCTGTGCCAACGTGGCCACTATAGGCAATTTATTAATAAAAGAATGAAAATTTACATAAGATTCTCTCATGCATGGTTAACCTACAAATGACCCTCCATGCACTTTAAATAGAATTCATGGACCAATCGGGTGTCAAGCCACCAATCAAGTGTCGGTAATAACGAGGAGAGAATGAACCGTCGGATCACTACATATCGTGACCGTAGGATTGTAAGTTACAAATGTACATAGTAAAGAAACACACTTTACCTAACTCTATACTAGACCAAGTTATACTTAACTATTCCTATGTGTCGGAATATCCTAACAGATATCTCTCATCCTCTTCTTACACATAGAGAAGGCTCTCATCTTAGGTTAGTGGATGCTTGGAGTTGTACATGAAAAGTATGTGCCTCTGTCTAGTCATCAGTCTAGGGATGTAATCTAGTCAACTTGGTTAGCTTGGTGTTCAATAGTGTTAAGAGGCTCAACTAGAATGTGCTCAATAAATTGCTATGCTGATCTAATATAGTGGTCTTCGAGATGCCAAAATGTACCCACACTCATTCAAAGAAAAGTTTGGCACTGCCCTCTGCTATGATACTCCTGTTGTAGGCTACCAATATAGCCATCTTAGAAAATCCATCCATGACCATAAGTACACAATCATTACCATGATTGGTAGAAGGGAGTCTAAACAGATAGTCCATGGAGATGGATTCCCAGAGCTGGTTGGGAGTAGGCAGAGGAGAATACACACATTTGTTCTTGATGGTTGACTTTGTGATGGCATGGGCAGTGTAGGATCTAACATATTTTCCAAAATACTGTCAGAGTTTTGACCAATAAAAATACTTCCGTAGTATGACTACAATTTTCTGCACACCAAAGTATCCTACGACTTGACTATAGTGCGCCTCCAAAATCATCTTGTCATGCTTACTTGAAGGAACACAAAGGTGGCCCAATTAGCATAATAATACGTCCTGAAGGTGGAAATTTAGAACTTAATTGCCATCCATTAGCATATGGTATGTGGTGGCAAACTCTGTATCATTTTTATACAATGATGTCCATCCAGAGGTCTCGTGGCCACAAGAGTTGAGAAAAATAGTTAGTGTTGCAACTGGGGGGTGACTGAGGAAATATGTAACATGATTGTTGCTGCCCTTTTTGTATTAATGTTCAAGTGGAATTGTTGCAAATATGTAGACCACTTATGATGGAGAACATTATGAAACTTCCCTTGTGTTTGTATAAACTGAAGAGGTTGGTGATCGATGTGGATGCATGTCTCCTTCCCAAAAATGGAATGTTTCCATTGCTAGCTAACTCACATGATAGAATACATCTATTTATCATAGGTGGGGTACTTTTGAATTGTATCAGAAAGTGTCTCACTATGATAGGCCATCAGATGCCCTTGAAAGGTAAGGAATGCACAAATAACATAGTTAGAGGTGATTGTCTCGATTTCAAATGGCTACTGCAGGTCTGGGACTGTGAGTACATGTGTAGAGCAGAGGAAGTGATTCAGCTCAACTAATTCCTTCTGTTGGGACTCAAACTTGGAAAATTTTTCTTTCGCTTTGCCCTTGGCAATTTGACGCAAAGGCCAAGTGATATGGGAGAATCCCAACTTGAACCTCTGATAAAAATTTAAAAGGCCCAAAATGTTACAAAGCTCTATTAGAGTGGTCGGGGTTGGTCAATCCTGAATGACTTGGATCTTAGCCGGATCCGCATGCACACCTTTCTCATCTATGATGTAACTTAGATATTGGACCTAGCTCATGCCAAAGGTGAATTTCTCTAAGTTGGTACATAGGTTTGTGCTATCACAAGGTTTGAAGGACCTGTTGAATGTGTTGCAAGTGTTCTTCACAACTCTTGTTGAAGATGAGGATGTCGTCTATATAAAAAAATACAAATGAGTTGGTGAAGGGCTGCAATATGTCATCCATTAACCTCATAAAAGTAACAGGGGCATTTTTCAACCCAAAGAGCATGACCAACCATTCAAAAATTCCTTCCTTGGGTTTGAAGGTAGTCTTCCATAAATCTATGGCCTATATTGGAACTCGGTGATAGCCAATCTTTTGATCGATCTTGATAAAATTCTTCGCCCCTTTAAGATGGTCTATAAGGTCATCAATTCATGGTATTAGGTACCTTTTCATCACAGTGATTTTGTTTAATGCCTAAAAATTAGCCTCCGGGTCCCATCCTTATTCTGTAAAAGTACAATTGACCTCCCACAGGGTGGGGAACTTGGTCAAATTTTCCCTTTTTGTAAAAACTCCTAGATCTACCATTTGATCTCTTCATTTTCTAAAATGGAGTGGCAGTATATCGAACCACTGGGTAGACGTAATCCGAGAGTTAGATCGATCGACTGATTGACTTAATAGTGCAAGGGTACCACTGTGGGTTAGGAGAATATGTCCCTGTATTCTTCCACGACCTTATACACCTGTTTCTTCTATTTCCCCTTACTTTGCATGATACATATTATCTTAGCTACCAAAATTAACCAAGATCTTTTACTTCTGTGATGTTAGCAAAATTACATGTGAAAGAGAATGAAAAACCACATGTGTATACTTTAAAGGAGAGGAAACATAAAGGAAACCATCAAATCAAAGAACACACACAAGTTGATAATGGAGTTCACCAAGTGTGGGTTACATCTTCGGGCCTAGGGTCAAGAGTGGGGAGGCTGCTTCATTAAATGCTGCAAGATGATGATGAGTACATGATGTATTCTTTGCCAATACAAGGAATAACTCCTTTAACTAGAGTGGCATGTCTCTCCATGAAATTATTTTCTATAATAACTCTCACTCATAAAATCTATCCTGCAACATTTAAAAATATAAAATTCTCACATGAAGTGGCATACAATGATCCTCCAACAAAATGGCATACATGGATCTCAAAATAAAAGCAGTATCTCAACAAAATCAAATGAAAACATGGAAAAATACACCTTATATCTCCATGTCTGGGGATAGCCTAAAAATCGGCTACTCAGATGAAGAAACAACATGTGCCATTGTGTTCCCTATGAAAAATTGTGAAATTTGATTAGAACCAAAACTCCTTTCTACCTCGGTCGAATCTGGGCTCCTTAGGAATATTTTAGATTCCTCACAAGATTCTCTTCTGGACATGGATGAAAAATATGCAGCTCTAATAAAAAAATGGACTGTTCCATTAGACTCTTGGCAAAAAATTGGTTCAAATGATTATAAACTCGACATAATTATGATACCATAAAATTTTTGACCCCTATGGAATCTTAAAGATTTTGTAAATATTCCTCATAGAGGATGTTCTATGGAATATTTCCTAGCATATGCTCTGATAATATTCCTAGAATCTTCTTGATATTCATGAATTCATTGGATTGCTTGCACCCTCATCTCTCATGTATTCTCCATCATTCTCCATGGTTCCCTTTGAACCATTTTAATGACATTTTATAACAAAGTGTGTGGTTGGCATAATGGTTGGAATAATCATATAAGCTACTTGTTGTTGGAGATGTTTTGGGTTCAAAACCCATGGACTCCCAATTTTGCTTTAATATGATTTTAAAGCCCAATTTTGGTTTTAATATAGTTTTCAAATCATATAATATATTGTAAACATATGTCCATATTTCAATGACTCCCCAAACCATGATTAGAAGACAAAAGTGAAAGTTGCACCATGTCAAGGCCACTTGGGCCTAGTTTGAGGTGCCATGTGGCACCATGCAATTATGCAGTGTGGCAGGCTCTCATTGCTCCACATCATATGCCACTTTCGACACCTACTTGCCATGTGCCGACTTGTGGTGTTGCCACATCACCTGCTTGTGGGTCGACTTGGTTTTCTGACTAGGCTGCCGCATTAGCTTTATGTGTCCCAATAGGCCTGTTAAATTTGTTGCCATGTGTCATCTAAATGACTTGCCACATGGTAGTATGTTGAATTTGGCTTTGACTTTTTCCTAGTTTGACCAAACCTTTGACTGGCCATAACTTTTGCATACAAACTTGGAATGAGGTGATGCTTATGCTGTTAGAAATCTTGCGACGTGATATTCAATCTGACCCTAGTTTTATTGCAATCCACAATCCAAGGAATTTTATTTTTGATATTTTCTAGAGCCACCTAGATCATTTTGCCCCAGCGAGGAGCTTTTGGTCCTCTAAAGTAATGACCACTATCTGTAATCTGTTGTACTCCCTTGTTTACATAACAAGTTCCATACTAGGCCACTCTTCCTTCTCCTTCACTTTTGTCCTTCACAACCATAAGTCTTGAATTGACACCAACATCTTATTCAAAATTGTAGTACATATTGCAAAATACATGTTCTTTTTACATGACCAAACATGACCCAAGCAATCCCCATACTCGCAAAGAGTTTATAACACACTCTTTGGTCAAGTTTACATAATAATCATAATACAAACTAATACCCTAGCTATAAAAAAGGGCCAAAAATATCACCATGTTGCTTTCATAAGTGATGGAAAAAACTTCATCACTTTTACAAACAAGTTGCAACATGTGATTTACAAAATTATCAACTACTTAAAAATGCTACCCATCTCTTACCCAACCAGGTTGATAGGCTCTCTTCTTGTAGCTGGAGTTGTTGATATTTTTCTTCACTAATAGTTCCTTCTTCCTTTATAGGTTTTTTCTAGTCCTCCTTCGGCCACTTCTCTAGATGGAAGTCTCAACATGCGACTCTCTGATGTCCATTCTTGTTACAATTGAAAAAATGACTTTTCCTCTAGACTTGTATGACCTTCTTCCTTCCATGATGTGGAGAAGGGTTCCTTCCTTGTTTCCATTCTCTTCCAAAACTTGGCAATGACATGGTTATATAAGCCACAAAAACTACATGGTTTTCTATGCCTCAAGTTTCTTTATTTGATGGCATTTCCAATAGGCCAACTTGAATCAGTGGTAGTTGCACTTCTCTTTTCACCTAAAATGGATACCTTTGAAGAGATGAGGCAATAGTATGTAATGGATCCTCCAAGGTCACTTGGAAACCCAATTGATCTAGACTTGTTTCCACTAACTTGGTTTGAAGCTCTTCTTCTTCTACCTTTTGGGTTTTTTCCCTTTTAACTACATGTACATCCTCCATTTCCGTGTCTCCAATTTGGTCCACAATCCTCTTCTATGCATTGTCCTTGGTTGTTGGAGCCTCAATATCCATCTCTATGTTCACGAGCCATGAATCAAAGTTATGCTTCAATTTGATCTCAAGCCTAGGTTCATGCTCATAAGTTGAAGCTTTGATCTTCTCTCTTCTTTGGGGAATGACACCATGAGGGTCATAATACCAGACATCCTCTAGGTCAAAATTCATATTTTTGAGTAATTCTTCAACTGCTTTGAAAGAATTCTAGAATTGACAATAAAAGGTCCCATAGGCCTTCCCAATTTAAACATATATCCCTTCGTTGCAGGGAAAAAATGGACTTGTTCCACTTTAAGGCTTTATTTGATGAGTTCCAAAGAAAAAATCATGATGGGCATGAGCACAAGTAAGAGGTGAGGAGGGATCTCACACCCATAAACCCTAATTTATGTGTAATCCTCGAAAAAAGACTAGTCCCTTACCTTGGTGTTCTTTCTAAGCTGGATAATATCTTTTTGTTGAGTGAGAATTATGGGAGAGGGGGGGACACCATGGATAATATTATTGGAAATGGCCATATAAGAGGATATAAAATGGGAATAACCATCAAAGTCTGGCCTCTCCCTAACAACAACATCCTAGTGGACAACATATTTCATTTGCTTGTTATCGACCACCAAGCTGAGGCCAAGGAACTCGAACTCATCCACATGAGTGTACACAAAAATATAGAACAACAATGAATAATATCTGAAAGAGGATGTGGTAGGAAAATGGTGCAACTGAAATATTATGGCCCTACATCATTTTCCTCAAGAAACCCAAATTGGCCTTAGTAGCAATATTTGCATCATCATCCCCCAACAGATGAGTAATTAAGGATAAAATAGGTTGAATGGGCTGCCCAAAGATGGTTTCGGGGAAACTGTCAGCAATAGGCAAAGACTGTAGGCTAGGGGCAACAACCATTTGTAGGAAGGATTGTTGTTAATCAACTGCAAGGGTGGAGTAATGATAGACTAGTGTGGTTTCTAAGAAATGTTGGGGTTCAAGAGAGCTAGGGTAAAGTAGGGCTTTTTGAATCAACTCTGGGGTTACTTCACGGATTTTTTCCCCAATAGAAGAGACAAAGGATTTTTTCTCCTCTATATAGGTTGTAGTTAACCAGGAGATAAACTCAGGGAAGTGGTGCACGGAGGGCACGATTTGGTAATAGAAGACTAAGTCAACCACCCAGAATGGTTCTTCTCCCCTGATGTGGCTAACATACAGGTTAAAATGAAGGTCAACAAGTTGGCTAGAACATGAGGGGTTGGAATTATAGGCCTTCGTGTCCATGATATGGTTGACACTAGATGAGGGTTTGACATCACAGGCCTTGGGGGTCGCGAGAGCCCCTTCTTCATATTCTACAAATATTCAAATGACTTACAGGTGGAGGGGACTGACTGGTTACCTGGCTATCATGGGGTGGGTCTAAAATGACATTGTGAGGAGATTACTAGTAGGTTGAGAACTTGAATGACATTTTGGATAGGCGACTGGTGGGAGAGCCTACACTGGGAGATGATAGGAATGTTTGAAAATGTGAGGTAGGAAGGTTTTAATAAGTGGAGTGGTGGAAATGATCAAATAACGTGGGATGATGTCATGGGAGGTGTTAGATTCCTATACCAATAGGTTTCATTTTTCAGGATTGACTAGAGAAATGCCAAATATGTTCATGCTTTCCATGCTGCAAAGGTTCCATATTTTGAAGGACCTCACTATGTATAGGTGGTTTACTCTTGCCACAATTGATGAATAGCCAGACAGTCTAATCCTGGCTGGATCATGTTTGAATTTAGTTGTCTTAGAATAGAGAATAAAGGTCTGTACAAATAGTTTAAGCTTGGCAGACAAGTAGCTAGATAGAGAAGCAAAGGGTCTCAACAGCTTAATCTGAGCCTTGGAAGAAATAAGTGTAGACTTAGATAGGTAGGAAACTAAAAGAAAAGAGAAGAATCAGGGTTTGCTAGTTCAAGTGCACCCAATGAAAATGAAGAGAAAATGTTAGGTATACTAGGTTGGGTAGGCAGTTTTGATGGTATAGAAGCATGGTTTATGAGCAATTTGCTCCTTGGAACAACTTTCAATCTCATAAAAAGCATAAGGTACCATGGCAAGGTGCTTACAAAACAAATGGAGCATGACTAATTCCCCTCCCCATTTTCCCAAGGAACACTTACTAACATTCCCCCCAAGGGCAATGAGATCTGCTCATTACCTTTAGTCCACTTCATCTCATAGAACAACTAAGTGAAAATGTGTTTTCACCTAGGCAAAACAAGCCACATTTCTTGTGTAAAAAGTCTTTATTCCATTTTTCCAAAGTTTCCTAAACTTCACCACTTGGCATCCTTTCATTCCCTCCATGCCTAAGTTTTCACTCTATAAACTTAGCCTAAACCATACAAACCCATCCCACATAGTCATATTAACCTACTAACCCTATTTATATAGCTCCTATGTATATTTCCCTCTCTTACTATGTAAAAATACACAAAATCCCTAAAAAATCTAATATCCCGACCCTTGGCTAACTATAGCTATATGTTAACATTTCGTTGGGAGTTATTGGTCTACCCAGGGCCAATAACAACCCTCCACATGCCCATCGGGACTTGTTTAGCCTCTGGCTAAATAATATAGTTGAAACCTGCAAATTAAACCCACAAATCCCACAAAACCCATTTAACCCAAAGTCCGAAAATACACCGCAAACATTACAAAAACCCGAAATATTAAAGCGGGTCCCCAGAGTTAACCTGCCACAACCTTTATTACCCGCCAGCCGTCCGATCGGCGCTCCCAGATCCGATGGTGGTCGGCGATATCGGAAGCTCCAACATGCCAAACGATAGCATCTGGGGGATGGGTGGTATTTCTGCCGTATCGAGGACACGTGTCAAACGCCCGACATGTTTGGAGTCCCCTCCCCTGAAACCACTTCCCCCCAAAAGCGGTGCAAGTAATACCACTTACCACATGCCCGCCTCCCTATTGACGTCATGCCCACATCACCTGATGATGTCACCCACCTTGCCGCCCGCCTATCTGCTGACATCACTTGACACGTCACCTGCCATGTGATCATCCATACCCGCTACACAACAAAATGACGTCGTGCTGATGTCATCCAAAAAAAGCGCCCCAAACCCGACATCGTCAAAATTTCAGGTAAAAGGGGGTGAAAATTTTGTTTTTACCCATTTCTATTTGTTTTATGTACGCAACTTGTGCATGCAAATTAATGTGAAAACTAGCATTTTCACCATATAAGTCCACCACCCAGCAGTTCGACTCCACAACTCAGCCCCTTGGCTCGTCGGGTCACCTGCAATTGACCATTCCATCGAGAAAATAGGTATTTACAAACAATTTTCTGCTGACCCTGTTTTCATTGGTTTCTCTATAAAATTGGCCACAACACCTATAATTTGAAGAGAAAAACACTGTGTTGCTGCCCAAAAATCCCCCATAAACCTCTATCTTGCTAAATCCACCATAAATTTGCACAGTGAGCTAAAATTGAGGCTGTTCGTCCCTGCAAACTCTACAAGAAACCCCAAAAGCTGCCTTTTGCCCATAATTGTAGCCCATTGTGCCAAAGAAGCCCATAAGTCCTGTTTCTCCAGCTAACTTCAATCCACAGAGCTAAATTAAAGCCAACAAACTAGTTTCAACAGTGAAAATCCTGAAGAAATCCACAGAGCCATTGTTTCACCCATTTTGCTTGCACATAGCCAAAATTTCCAATTTTAAAGGCAACAGAGCTTAGCAATGGAAGGTGTAGTGGCCTTGAACATCACTCCCCTTAATGCACCCCACAAAGAGTTGGAAAATTTTCCCTTGGATGATAGAGACTATCTAATCCAAGACCTAGTAGGCTACCAAAACCATCTGCAAGCAGTCTGTGAGCTCAGAAGTAGTTACTTAAATCAAAATGATGTCTATGGCATTTGGGAATCAAATCTACCCAGATACTACCTCCCCTCTGTGAATATATTCCCTGAGATCATTCACCTCTGTTGTGAGAACTATGAGCCAACAAATAGGGAAATTAAGAGTCCATCTGGGACTACCCTTTTTCATATTACTCCTGACTCTATAAATTAGATGTTGAACTTCAAACCAACCCACCTCCAGTTTCCTCTTACCATGAATTTCTTGCTGGATGAAGGTCCCAAAATCTCCAACTCAGAGATAACCAGAATCGCCCAAGTGTTTATGAGAGCAGATCACCAGCCTAAGGAGCCACCTCCTTTCCACTATGCATCTTTCACCGAAGTGGGTAGATTAGTTGTTGATATGATATCTTTTATCCTGGGGTTCAAGACAAGTGAGCATACTAATGAAACCATATTGGTTATGATGTCTATATTTACCCTAGGGCAGCCCCCTGTTGTCAAATACAAATATGCCAAATTTATTGCCAACAAGATACATGACCAATTGTTGAGGCTAGACAGGGAGGGAATATTTAAATATTCATCCTATATCTATCATCTATTCTTATATTACCAGCCAGATATCTTCCAATTCCCCATTAGAAAATTGGACCATAAAGGGGAAAGGATGTCTGTGATTTTTTTGACCCCAATCTTTCATGAAGTCCGCAGCTCTCCCTACTCTTATTGTGAGTTTATTTATTTGTTTGTATACCCAGTCTCTTCTCTCCTAATGAGAACTCCTCCTCCTAGACTAACACATGATATGCAAAAGATACTAAATCTCTCCAAAAGCTATAAAATAGGTGACTGGTACTTTTACCAGAATCACACTATTCTGAGGATATATGGCTGTGAGCTATGCCCTCACAGGTTGCCCAGATATGTGCCAATGATATCCTTTGCCTTGGAATATTTCAGCGAATTCATCAATTCGGATTTGAGTCACTTCCATAGCACAAAGAAAAAGGCCTCACTGAAACTCAAAGACCAGTTAGACCCCTTTGTTATGAACAAGAAAGAGTGATGGAAGGATGTTGATGAAATATTGGGTCAAACACTCAGACTCAAGAGAAGCTTTTGAAAGGTACCCTATGACCCATATGGCTTTATCAATGCAAGAAGGGTAAAATATAGGTTGGCACCCTATGAACATTGCAACATCCCTGACATAGTAAAGTTTGCCAACCAAGATGAGTGGGTGGAGGGCACACTAGTTGAAGATTTAAATGAGGAAGAGAAAATGGAACAAACCATGAAAAATTTGGAAAAGACTCTTGACTTAGATTCTTTTGGGTAGGTGTCATTCAAAATACCACAGCAAATTGGTGAAAGCTCATCGACTGCTACAACTTCACAACAAGTTGCCTAGGAAAAGACTACACCAACAACAGGGACAACAAAGGGAAAGGAGTTAGTAGTTGCAAAGCAAGAAATAATGGAAGAACAAACAACTACCTCAAAAGAACACAGTCAAGGGCAAGCCCCTTCACTACAAGCACAAGCACCAGAAGTACCAGCACTGCAGACTCCTCTTCCTAAGGAGAGAAGTAACAAAAGAGACCGAGAAGAGACTACACCTGCAAGCGGGTCAACAGAATAGCAAGAGCCCAAGAGGCAAAGGGTAGATCCTCCTAAAGAGGACATTGTGGAAGACATTAATGAAAGCACAAGAGTTGAGAGGGCCATTAGCCAACAGACTTCCGCTAGCTCTCACAGATAAGAAGGGGAGAGGCAGCATGGAATGGAAGTCTCCTCCTCAAGGTCACAAGCCAAGAAACGATTAGACATCAAACAATCATTTATGGAGATAAAGGCTTAAAATTAGTCATTAAGAATTCAGTTGGATGTTCAATTTCTTAAGATAACACCCTCCAAACAGCATAGACTAATGGCAGCCTATGACATCAAGAAGGAGAAAATGATCTTAAGTCATTTCAAGCCCAAGGTTCAGTAGCCATAGTATGCAGCTGACTACATAAGGACCAATCTATAGGTCCTTGCCAAATACATACACCCAATGGACCAAATAGAATTGCACAAACAAATGGGTGAAATGGTCTATGCTACACTGGCAGACAAGGCAATGCTAGCCCACCAATTAAAAGAGTCATTGAGTAATACATCTGCTCAATTGGATTTAGAGAAGATCTCTTCTCTAGCCAAAGACAACCGAATAAAGACTCTGGAAGAAATAATTATTGAGCTGGGACATGATCCCAAGAATGCCAAGGGCATCAAAGCATTGATAAAAAAGAAGGAGGAAGATATTGCTACCCTTAGAAAGCAATTGAACCTGCCTGTCACCATGCATCCACAAACAGCAGAACTAGCACAAGAGAAAGCAGAAGAGGATGTAATGGATTTATTGATGAGAAAGAGTCAAAGGCCAATGCAGACAGAGCAAGAGTTGGAGAAAGAATTGTAAGCTAAGCAGGGAGATTCGACCTCCCAACCACCTGAAACAACTCCAACAATTGTCTCTGCTCCCCCCACAGACACAACAATGATCCCTCCCACTCAGCCAACATCAAAAATAGGTACAACAACTACAAATGCTACAACTGCAGCAACAACAGGGCCTGAGACGAGCATGAGAATGGAAGAAATGATGAAGGCAGTGAAAGAGCTAGAAGCTCAAATGTCAGATCTCAAAGAGGCAAAAGAAACACTAGCCAAGCTAGAAGTGAGCTATGACAAGTCAAAAATAATAGTAGTAGAGAAGACCAGAGAGGTGAAGGTCCTGGAGAACAAGGTGAAATCATTGGAAAAGGATCTCACCTTGCATAAACCTCTGGCAGACATTAAAATGATTTTGTAGACCAAGATTGGCCAGTCCATTACTGACCAATGGCTATCAATTCAGATAATCTATGAACAAATTGAATTGATAAAAAGGGCACAACAACAAATTCAAAGGGCTAGGGCATCATTAGGAAATATGCCTGAGCAGGCCAATCGGCTCATCCATTTTTTGAATACCAATACTAAAGAACAACTAGCAGCTTTGGACATCTCAGATAGGACAGACACCATTTTGACAGTAAATAAGGTGCTAACAATGATAAATTTTATACAGACTTTGGAAAGGAAGTGTCAAGAAATGCAGATGAACATTAATGCCTTCACAGAGAAATTCACAAACTTGTAGCAAAAGGGTCTACCCATTTTACTAACAAGCAACCAAAAACTGTTATCACATCAACAATATGCTCGCAGGGTAAACATGTATGTAACAAATCAGATCACTGCATCATCCAGCACCTCAGAAGACACAAGGCCTCCTTCCGGACAAAATTTATATGACAAATTGGAATTTTTTTTTTTATAGAACATGAAATAAATCATATTTTTGAAGTCAAGCCTAACTTTTACAGGTATATTGAGGCTGATGACATACTTGTAAAAATACAAAGACATCAGTTGCCTACATAACAGTGGTGGCAGAGTATGATGGAAGTTTTGCCTAGGTAATTTGGATCTTTCTGCCTATGTACACTTGGTCAAATAGCAAGACACGTGGAAGATATGAAGGAAGGAGCTCAAGCAAGGATCAGGACACATTAAAGATGAATCAAGAGTAGGTGAAAAGATCAGGACAACAATGCATGAATGCAAATTAAAGACACAACTATTAGCCGAATTCCTGGGTTGAAAAGTCTAGAATATCTTGTCAGTTAAAGCAGCCAGCATAGCCACAATAACTCCTACCTTTATTTCTGAATTTATTTCTAACATAGTAGCTGAAGGAAGTTATTGCTTCTTATCTTATCCACAAGATATTTTCTAACTCTCTTTTTGTATAAATACCCCCTCAAGGAATGTATTCGGGGTTGGTGATTCTCCTCTTGGACTGCGTTGTAACTCTGATATTTATTAATACAAAGTTTGTTCAAATACATTGCTGCTGGACCTTCTGAATGTGGATTTGATGATTCTGGATTCTGCTACAAAATTCCTGTGTCTTTCTTTGGCTCAATAAGTTATTCTAAACTATGTTTTTGTGTTTTCTATGTTTGCAAATTTCATATATGTTCCATAAATCTTAACAACAGGGAAAAAGAATAGCCCAAAACTTGTTTAAATACAGTCTGTGTTCAATTCCTGCTGTTATTTCTATTTTCTTTAGAACTAGCATATACAGAAATTCTTAAATGCTTCTGTTTCCACTAATTCTTTCATTTTGAAAATTGCCAAGGAATTCTTCACTGCTCCTTGAAAATATTCACGCACCTTCCCTCTACCACCATGATAAAGGATTCTTGACTACCCTTTACCCCCTGGCTTATCCCATCAATCACTAGCTTTCAATATTGTTCCAAAACTGATTATCTTGCTCTATAGTATTGTCCATCATCACAAAAACACACTCAGCAGTCCATCTTCATAGACTCCATTTCCGAATGCAATAATCTCTTTCAGACTTGCATCCTAGCTCTATTTAAAATCACCATCCAAACAAACATAAAACAAACCTCTGCACATCATAGCTAGCATAAAACTTCAAAAAACAAAGTTAAATTATAAAGAGAGCCCTCTCTGGGTGCAGTTTGGCTAGAAATTGCATCTAAAAGATTGGTTAGTGGTTACCTCGGCCGTATTCCCTTTTCTTATAAGTTTTGGGGAAAAATCTGAGTGATAACATCATTGGTGACTCCGCTGGGGACCTGAATGAATGTCTGTTACTACTGTCTAAATCTCTAAAGCTACAAATGGAGCCTGAAGTTAGCCAGGCAACCTTTGAAATTGTCTTTGTTGTGCAATCACAAGAGTAAATAAAAGCTACTTCAGTCCAACTCCAGTTTAGCTTTAGATTTTAAACAACTGTCTCAAAGATTTGTTTGGCCATCCTTGTTTCAAACCTCCCTGAAGGAAAGCCGCAAATCCTCCTACATTTCAGTAGCTTTCTTCAAGATATCCTCAAAACTTGTATCCTCCAAAGTATTCTCAGAAAATACCAAAACATACATAGAAGCTGGCTCCAAAGAAGAAAACTCGATACACAATGTCAAACCAGACCCAAATCCTCTAGCTATTTTTGACAACCCAAATCTGATTGCTAAGAGCCTTAGGAAACCAGAAAATCAAGAGAGTTCTGTTGATTCAAATCTTGAAACACCCCAGCATAAACCCATTCAAATTAAACCTACTACAACAAATTATCAAGCCCTTCTTCCTATTGCTGTAGCTTCTTCCAGTTCACTTTTATCACTCCAAAATCTCTTTTCCACCCATCCATCCACAACACGTATCTCAGCTCCTATCCCTGTGCTTCTAGTTGTCCCACTTTTCCCTGCTAATATGGCCAACAGATATGCTCCACTGCAGTTGCCTGCCATTCTAGGGGCTATGCTACAGGATTACTAGGGAAAAATTACCTACTATGATGTTACATGCACATACACTACTCAACAACATACCAAGAGGATGACAAACTATTTTGAAAACTATGAGATTGATGATGGTGATGTCAGGATGAAAATTTTTGTCTAGAGCTTAACTGGTGATGTAAGGGCATGGTTTAGGTCACTACCTGCAAAAATAATAGCTAATCTAGATGCCCTTTATCAAACTTTCTTAAACAGGTGGGAAAATAAAAAGGACCCTATACGCATCTTAACTGAATATGATAACTTGAAAAGAGGCCCACAAGAGAGTGTCCAAGATTATTGTGCCAGATTCAACAATACATACCTTGCTATTCCAATAAATCTTAGACCACCACCAGACTTAGCATTGATCAAATTCCATGATGGATTTGACTCAGAGGCAGTTGTTGAAAACTCAGTTGAAAGACACAACCTTGCTGCCCAAAATGTCAAAACACAAACATAAAAACCCTTTAATATGGAGGCTGAAATAAGTAAGTTAAAAGTATCCATCCCATTATCTGAACTGGCTAGGCATGAAGTTCTTAGGGAACAAATCAGCAGATCACTACAAATTTCAGAAAACAAAGATTTAGTGAACATCCTTGATGATCAACCAGAACTTATGTTTGGCCCTGAAGCAAATGGTAAATCAGTTGATGGAGAAGTCCCTCCCTTCTATGTACATTTAAACATCCATGAGAAGGTGCTTCATAATGCAATGTTTGATTCAGGAGCTTCACATAATCTAATGCCTAAATCTGTCATGGAGAAGTTGGACCTAGATATCACAAGGCCATAGAAAGACTTGGTTTCCTTTGATTCTAGTGAGGTCCAGTGTCTAGGCTTAATCAAGGATCTATGTGTGTCATTAGTCCAATATCTAGCCAAGACAATTCTCATGGATGTGGTGGTCGCTGATATTCCACCCAAGTATGGAATGTTGTTATCTAGATCTTGGGGTGCCAAGCTACAAGGATCTTTGCAACTAGACATGTCTTATGCCACTATCTCTGTATTCATCCAGCCTAAAAGGCTATACCGAGAAACTTTGATGAAGTATGTGGTAAGTAGTCAAGAAAAACCCCAAAACTTTCCCATTTATTCTATGCATTTAGACATGGACTCTTTTATCTTATACAACATTGAGATTCAAACCCAAACTGATGTAAAAATGGTGACTTTAAGTCAGGATGAATTCCTAGACAAAGAATCCACAGTTCAGATTGAAGAAATCTTGGAAAACAATAAATTGACAGTCACACATAAAGAATCCTATGAGTCTGTAAATCCAACTATGCCTGCTGAGAAAATGGAAAAAGCTCCTAATACCAGTTCAAATCAAGAAAACCTATGGTATCTAGAGTTTGATGGATCTGTTAATAAGTTAGGAGCAGGGGCAGGGGTTTGGATACACAATGTGAAGGATGACCACGCTGAGGGACATGCATTTATATTGAATTTCAGGTGCACTAACAACATGGCTGAGTATGAAGCCCTCCTCTTAGGGCTCAAAGTGATAAAAAACTTAGGTGCAGCTCGAATATCAATTTTGGGAGACACTGACCTCATAATTCAACAAATAAAGGGTAACTTCATTACAAATGATCTTAGGCTGAGGTCATATAGAGCTGCTACATTAGAAATTCTCAACACCTTTCTTGAATGCAAATTGACCGAAATTCCAGGGAATCAAAATCTGCATGCCCATAGTCTAGCAACCTTTGCAAGAACTTGCAAATTTCCATTTAAGCCCAATCACTGATTCACTACTGAAATAAAACATAGACCTATTGTACCAGATAATGTCAAAAACTGGCAGGTGTTTGAAAATGACACACAAATCAACAATTTCCTGACTTTGAAAGAAAAGTTCTCAAGGACAAAAATGGATACAAATAGTATAGAGGAAAGCAATGAAATGGACAAAGTTGAAACACATATCTCTGCTGAAACAAAAAACCAACTTCTACATCCCACCAAATTCATTAAAATAGATTTACAGGAACTTCATGAAAAAGAAGCAGAGGATGCAATTGCAGTAGAGTGTGAAGTCATTGAGCTGAAGGATAATTTTCTACCTATAGGTCTCACTCCTTTAGAGGACATTTTTGAATCAAATGACATCTCTAGGAAACCTAAAATGCAGCCATTAAATGCAGAAATTGAGGACTGTAATTTAGGAACTGCAGAAAATCCCAAAATGATAAAATTGTCCAAAGCTCTGCCTCCTGACCAAAAACTCAAGTATATTGAACTACTCAAATAATTTCAAGATGTCTTTGCATGGAGTTATAAGGACCTAAAGTCTTATGATACTGCAGTAATCCAACACACAATACCTCTCAAAGAAAACCAAAAACCTTTCAAACAGAAACTTAGGAGGGTCAACCCTGTGCTACTCCCTTTGATTGA
>APFE031489815.1:129927-230522 GCA_000404065.3 Pinus taeda
CAGAGTAGTGTACGAACCTGCTAGGGAAGAATTGGGTTTTGAAAACGGAAGGTAAGAACCTACGTGCGGAGCATGTAAAAGCCCTGCTCCTTTGCCTGCTTTTCTGCAGATTTTCTTCTATCCGCTTAAAACTTAGTAGTTAAATTGAGTGCATGACTAAGCAGAAAAAGCTGGAGAAAAATCCCAAACCGTTACCAAAGCCAGAAAAAGCTAAGGGACTGGTGACCCTTGGTCGATCAACATTCATAGACAAAATCTATAAGAAAGCAGAATCTTAGCCATCAGTAGGACCCAAAAAAGTTACTTCCAACCGGCCTACTAGTTCCCTTCAGGCCTCAGGTTCACCATCTGAAGCCTTTGGTGAGGTGCATAGTCAGACTGACGAACAAGACTTTCAAGAAATTGAAAATTCTATTCCAGAACGACTGCAAGAAGGGAATTTCAGTAATCTTTGTGAAGGAGAAGGGGAAACAGGGGAAACTGGGGAGCCAAGATCTCCTCCTAGGATAACTCAGCCATTGAATAGCCCAGACAAGGGGAGCGCAATAAAAATTATTATTGAAGACACCCTATTTCCTCAGAGAGAAATCCTAGATAGAGGAAGTGCTATTAAAACCGTTCCTTTTGAAAACATTCCTCCTCAACCTAGGAATACCCTCTTAGATATTCCAGAAGGTTATTGGCATATATTTGACCCAATGGATCAAAATCCGCCAAACACCCAAACCTCTACATTACAATACCCCATAGTGGATTCAGCAGCAAATGCTCTTATGAAAGCAATCCCCCTTCAACACATCCCTACATTTCATGGACTTACATCAGAGGACCCGGATGCATTCTTATTCGAATTTGATGTACTATGCCTAAAATTGTTCCCCTCCACTCTGAAAGGGGCTGCTCTAAGATGGTTTATGGGATTAGGTGGTGGAGTTATAAATAACTGGGAACAAATGAAAGAATCTTTTCTAAATAAATATCAAGACTACTGTAGGTCTAGAGAACTAAAAGATGAAATATTTCAGATGATAGCTAGACCAAATGAAACATTAGAAGAATATGTGGAACGTTTCCAGTATAATTTACAAAGATCCCCTTATGCATCATTTCCCTTGCCTGATAACGTGTTGAAAACAACATTAATAAGGGGCATGAAAGAACAGTGGATTGAAACATTAAACATTATGGGGAAAGAGGATATTTATCAGGAAAGTTTTGCTGACATAATTGATCTATGTATCAGGAGTTCAAGAGGCAGTACACGAATCAAACTAGCAGAACATGATCGATTTGCACGAGAGAACAAAATTTCATCAGAAGGAGTAACACTTGTGGAAATTGGAAATTTATTTGAAAATTTTAAAACTGATATACTAGGAACACTGACTACACAATTGGACGTTTTGCAGGCTAAGCAGAAACAAATGGAGGCAGAACAGAATTTGGCAATCTTCTACCCTAGGTGCAGGAAGAAACATAGCCATAAGGAATTCCCACTAGATACAGTTTAGACATGCGCCATTTGTACAAGAGATCACTCTACAGAAAGTTGTCCCTCATTACCTGGACTAAAAGCGGTATATAAGGAAGCAGAAGAAGAACCGGAGGCAGTATATCTACTCAACCAGCGTCGTCAGTGGCAGCCGCGACAAACTGGTATGTTTTCAGACCCAACCTCTTCTTTTCAGTATCCATAGTACAATACTCAACAGTATAATACATGGAAAAGTCAGTTTCAACCCCAATTTCCAAACTGGTCATCACAATCGTAACCTTCTGCAAACCCGTGGCTAAATCAGACAAGCCAATCTGGTTGGTCGAATCCTCCTTATCCCCCACCATACTGGCAAAACCCATACCCACCACAATGGACTCCCCCCACTACCAGCTTTACAACAAAACGCCCAATCTAATCTAAGACCCCAACTCCCAGCCCAGCCCAATCCCAATCCAAATAACAGACTGGCCCAAGCACTCCAAATTTTAGAAACACCAGAAGAAGGGCCTGATCTAAGGGAGTGCAATGATCTTCAGCTAAGATTAGGGCATATTATTCAAACAGAAGGAAATAAAATAGTTCAGATTGAAGATCAGTTACCTAGAGAACATCTGTCACAAGAAGAGGATGTAAATGGACAACAAACTCAGAATCAAGAAATTACATCCTCTCCCCCATTACCAGAATGTTGAGTCATACCTCGACCTATACAACAACCTAATTTCGACATTCTGGGAGAATTACAAAACTTGTACATAAAAATTCCATTCCTTCAGGCCATTCAAGACATTCCGATATACGCTAAAACTATTAAGGAATTGTGCATAAAAAGACCGAGAAGGAATGTAATAGATAATCCAAGAGTTGAAGTAGTTGGTACTTTATCTGACCTATTATCAGGAAATGAAACACCTATTAAGTATGAAGACCCAGGAAACCCAATAGTAACTATTCAAATTTATGACCAAACCTTAACCAATGCCTTAGTTGATCTTGGAGTTGCAATCAATATATTGACAACTGCCACTTGCCAAAAGTTAGGTATTACATCTGTAGAACCCACTTCAACTTTGCTAGAATTGGCTGATCGATCTGTGGTTAGGCCGGAAGGCATACTGCATGATGTCATGGTCTCGGTTGATTCCTGGGAATACCCAACTGATTTTCTGATAATAAACCCTAAAACTCGACTAGATGGACATCTACTGATCTTAGGAAGACCTTGGCTCACTACCGCTGATGCCTATATCGGCTGTCGGCAAGGGAACATGATCATAACCAAAGGGGGGGATATCAAGAATTTAGTACTATATACCCCAACGCAGCCAAGCATCACAATAGTTAAAACTAATAGGCACCCTGTATCATATCTTACTGACAACATTAGATCTCCATTAACTATACAAGAAGCACTAGAGTTCAAAGATCAAACAGAAGATGTTGCCATCAACTTTATTAGTCAAACTGAACTCACACCTCGTACCCAGTGTCATATGATAAAAGCAGCATTTGATAACGAAGTAGAGGAGGAACCTCTAAAAGATGCACATGACCACACAATCCCTGTCACTTCAGTTGCACATAGTAAAATTGTGGAAATCGAACCTGGAAAGACCTTAAACATTAACGCCGATCTTACACCCAAACAAGAAACAAAACTCATCCATATTTTAACAAAATATAAAGACGCATTTGCATGGGATTACCTTGATATGAAAGGAATTGATCCTCAATTGTGTACACACCACATCTACATAGAAAATGATGCAAGACCTGTTAGACAGCCTCAGAGAAGACTAAATCCTCATCTAAAAGAAGTAGTAAAAGCTAAGCTCCAAAAACTTTTAGATGTTAACTTCATCTACGCTATCTCTGATAGTAAATGGGTCTCCCCGCTTGTGGTGGTACCGAAAAAGAATGGGAAGTGGAGAATTTGCGTGGACTACAGAGAACTAAATAAGGCAACGCAGAAAGATCACTTTCCTCTCCCATTCATCGATCAAGTATTGGACACTTTGGCAGGGAAGAAATTCTTTTTTTTTCTCAACGGCTTCAGTGGGTATAACCCAATACAGTTTGCCCCTGAAGATCAGGACAAAACTACTTTTACTTGTCCTTGGGGAACATTCGCCTACCGAGTTTTACCTTTTGGTTTATGTAATGCCCCTGCCACATTCCAAAGGGCTATCCTTAGCATTTTTTTAGATCTAATAAACAAAGGATTGGAAGTATATATGGATGACTTTACTCCATATGGTGAGGAGTTTGATCCAACATTGGAAACACTAGAAAAAGTCCTACAATGTTGCATAACTACCAGGCTTTGTTTAAGCCATGAAAAATGCTACATGATGATGACAGAAGGAATTATTTTAGGACACTATATTTTAGTAGCCGACATTCAGGTAGACCCAGCCAAAATCCAAATACTTTTGCTTATTCCTACTCCTACTACTCAAACAGAGGTACGTAGCTTTCTTGGATTCTCTGGTTATTACATAATATTTATAGAACATTATTCACGTATTTCTACACCATTGTATGCACTAACTGGTAATATTGATTTCCTTTCTACAAAAAAATTTGAACATGCTTTCAACGATCTGAAAAAGATCGTATCTACAGCCCCAGTCCTTCGAGGACCAAATTGGGATTTGCCATTCCAGATATCATCTGATGCCTCAGATACAGCCATTGGAGTGGTCCTTGGACAGGAGGAGGATAGAAAACCATATGCAATTTATTACATTAGCAAAAATCTATCCGCTGCTGAATTAAATTATACTGTCACTGAAAAGGAATTTCTAGCTGTTATACATGCTATCAATAAATTCAAACATTACATCATTGGATATCCCGTTATCTTATACACATATCATTATGCTATAAAATATTTAGCGAATAAGCCTGTCACAAATGGCAGAATAACTAGATGGCTGATTTTATTGCAGGAGTTTGACATCATAATCAAGGATCGACCCAGGAAAGAAAACTCGGTAGTTGATTTCCTCTCAAGAATGCGAAAATCAGTCGACGCAGCAGCAGTTGAAGATCAGTTTCCAGATGAGCATCTCTTTGCTGTTGTTGTTCAAACACCCTAGTATGCTGATGTCGCCAATTATCTAGTAGTAGGTAAATTACCAAAGCATCTAACCCCTAATGAGCGGAAACAGATTGTCCAGCGAAGTACCAGATTTTCCTGGATTGGGGGCTATTTGTTTCACACAGGAGCAGACATGCAAATCAGGAGATGCGTTCGACAAGATAAAATTTTTGATATATTGAAAGCATGCCATGACCAACCATGTGGTGGACATTTTGCCGATTGTAGGACTGAACATAAAGTATTACATACCGGGTATTATTGGCCCACAATTTTTAAAGATGCAAAGAAATTTGTCCAAGCATGTGACAGTTGCCAGAGAGCGGGACGCCCTAGTCACTCGGATGAAATGCCTTTGAAACCACAGTTAGTCATCGAACCATTTGAGCGATGGGCCCTTGATTTCGTGGGACCAATCAACCCACCATTAAACCAAAAAACATACATTTTGGTGGCAACAGAATATGTTACCAAGTGGGTTGAAGCAGAAGCCTTGCCCAGAGCTACAGAAGAATCTGTTATACAGTTCCTGCTCCATCTATTTGTGTGCTATGGCCTCCCTAGAGAGATAATCATAGATGGAGGGCCACAGTTTGCTGGCAACAGAATAGCGGAAACACTCAACAATTATCATGTTCAACATAAAATGACCACCCCATATCACCCATAGGCAAATGGGCAAGTAGAAAGCAGCGACAAGATAATAGAAACGATTCTAACAAAAACAGTTGCGTCACATAGATGCGATTGGGCTGCCAGACTACCAGTAGCACTGTGGGCTTATAGAACAACATGGAGAAGCACCACTGGTCACTCACCTTACCAGCTAATGTTCGGAAAGCAACCTATCTTTCCTATAGAATTTGAAATCCAGACATTACGAACAGCACAAGAAGTTGGGTTAGACTTAACCGAGGCATAAACTAATTGATTGCAGCAGATTAATGAGCTAGATGAAATTAGGCTCTCTGCACTTTAACACACTGCCCTGATACAGCGGCAGAGAGCTAAATGGCATGATGCTCTCATTAAAAACAGTCTTCCATGAAGGAGACTGGGCTCTTTTATATGACTCTAGATTTCAGGACTTCCCCAGGAAACTCCAGACTCGTTGGCTGGGACCATATGAAATTCAGAAAGTACATGACAATGGTACCCTCACACTGATTACTATTGATGATTATAGATATACCTTTAAGGCAAACGGCCATCGAGTCTGTCTTTATCACAAACCACTTACTCAGGAGTCCTTCTTCCAACAACTACGCCAAGATTCAGATATGGAGATCTTACGGGAGGAAGACAAGTCTCCTCCACCTATAACTCACTAAGAAGTTTACTTTTCTTTACAATTTGTATATAACTGCTTGAATTATTTTTGTACATATTTTTACAACATGTTTTGATTTTGTTGTTCCTTTTCCAAAAGGAACAACACTTGTGATTTTTGCTGTTCCTTTTCCAAAAGGAACAACACTTTTGATTTTTGCTATTCCTTTTCCCAAAAGGAACAACACTTGTGATTTTTACTGTTCCTTTTCTGAAAGGAACAACACTTTTGATTTTTGTTGTTCCTTTTCCAAAAGGAACAACACTTGTGATTTTTGCTATTCCTTTTCCAAAATGAACAGTACTTTCAATTTTTGCTGTTCCTTTTCCAAAAGGAATAGCACTTGTGATTTTTGTTGTTCCTTTTCCAAAAGGAACAACACTTGTGATTTTTGTTGTTCCTTTTCCAAAAGGAACAAAATTTTTTATTTTTGTTGTTCCTTTTCCAAAAGGAACAACACTTTTGATTTTTGCTGCTCCTTTTCCAAAAGGAACAACACTTTTGATTTTTGCTGCTTCTTTTTCAAAAAGAACAACACTTGTGTGTTTTTGCTATCTCCGAAAGGAACAACACTCTTTGATTTATGCCGATCTTTTTCAAAAGGAACGGCACTTGTTTGATTTTCTGTTCCTTTTCAAAAAAAAAAAAAAAAAGGGAAAAGCACCATTCATTTCCACTGTTATTTTCTCCAAACAAACAACTGTTATTGTGCCCTTCCTTGAAAAAAGCACTACTCATATGTTTTAGAATAGTTGTTCCTTCTTAAGGATGCTTAGTACTAATGTTCTTTCAAGTCTTTTGGAATACAACTATCCACTTATGTGATGGAAACAAAAACACAGTATATGGAAATCAGTAAATCATAAATCCCTATCTTTATAAGTAACTGCCCTGAATTAGTGAAAGGACGCAGGGAAAAGATATGCTTATTTATCACCTTTTGCTGCCATTGTTTTACTAACTCTGTTCTGATTGGTTATCTCTATCATGCTGATCCCTTTTTACCCACTTTGATTATCATTCGGCAATACGATCAAAGGGTCTATACCTTCCTATTCAGATATTAAGACTTATTCCACCATTCCTACTCTTAAGGAGTGTTGAACCACCCTTTGTGTATAAACAGGAAAGGCTCTCTATTAAAAGCAAGAAAAAAGAAGCAAGCAAAGCAGGTTTTAAAAAAAAAAATTGTCAAATTGCAGGATAGGGAGTCTCATTATGAGCTGGCCTACCATGATCATCAGGATGGAAGCAAAGTGGCATTCCCACTAGGGCCACCACACCTGGGAAATGGTCCAAAAGGAATATCAAAATAAATAACCCTTGGAACAAGAGGTCTCACCACGAGCCGACCTGCCCACTATTCGCTCCTTCCTCGTGAATGGCATTATGACTAACAGGTTACCAAGCCTGCATAGTGGCCTACAGTTTGACATTATATAACACTTCCTGGCATACACAAAGGACTATGGTTCCCGGGGTGAAATAAACAACTCTACCAAGGTTATGGACACCTGTCGGTAGCAGAGCTCTGTTAATGGTATTGAAGTCGTAACTTTTACACCAATGGGTAAGGAGATTATATCCTCTTGTTTCTTATAATGTGATAATTAATTTAATTACCCAACCATATAGCGCATGACTATTTATTATCGCCAATCATTACGGAGCTAGTGACAACGACCGCATGAGACTCGCTAATTATGGCCAATGTCTTATCCCCGAACTTCCATCAACTCACCGCAGTCGCTTACGTATTAAAAGCGATCTAACTTTCTACCTCGATTTCAGTAATAGGCTGCTTTTGCAGACATGGCATATTTTCATAAGTTGTTCCATAAAGGCCTCGCGGCAGAGCAGATGCTGCTCCTTTATTTGATGGCTGGGACAGCCTATCACATTGCGGGTGGGGAGGTAACCTCATCATTCCCCAGAGCACGTGTCAGTTTGTTATTCGAGAAGATTTTGTACTCGAGCAGAGCACGGCTCAACGGTATGATCATTTTCCATTTTTGTTTTCTTCTGCATGAGTTGTTGTTCGAAGCTATTTCCATTGCATACACTATTCCATTTGAATTTGAACGAGGAATACGCCACCAGCTTCTCTCCGTTTCAACGAACAACTGTTGTTCCTTTGAGAATTTGTAGTGAAGCTATGGGAGGAAGGTCAGTCTGCCAAGAACCGCAAACATTAACTATTTCGGCTGCAGCCCGAAGAATCCTAAAGAGAGCAGGATATTTGACCTATCTCAACTGCCTGAAGGAGTCTAATGAAACTGTAGCGAAAGAATTTTTACAAAACCTACAGGAATAATACTCCACAGTAAGAGGAAGGCGAATAGTAGTCACTGACGACATAATAGCAAGAGTCACAGGACCACTGGCCATGGGACCAGTATGTACAATAAAGAAGGAAAGACTGCAGAAGATTGTGGAAATCTTTCAGGAAAAGGGCCAGAGTTTGACAGTTTGAGGAAAGGGGGTGCTACCAGCAACGCTAGGAGAACCATGGGCAGAATTGGCGAAAATCATCCAGAGCTACATTACTTGCGAAGGCAGAAAAGACGTGGTAATACCACGACATCTTAAACTCCTAGCTGTCTTAAAACAAAAATGTTCTGTGAATTTACCTGCATTGCTAAATTCACTATTGCATGATGTGGCACGAAGTATGAAAAAGGCACAGCACGTAGATGCAGTTAGCCACCACGGATTAATTCACTTGATAGTGAATCATAGTCTCACCCAATAGCAGAGCAGCTAGGAAGAACTAATTGATATTATCAATAAAGGGACGCCTACATCTGGACGCCCGGAAAAATGAAAATGAATTGATAGCACACCCTGGCGTTCAGAGAAACGAAAGCAGGACGCTTGCACAGAAGTGCAAGCTGAAAAACAAGCTGAAAAACAAGCTAAAAAACAAGCTGAAAAGAAACCTGAAAAACGACCCGAAAAGCGGAAGCATGACGCTGGTACATCTGAACAACTAGAAAAACGTAGAAAGTCGGCAAGGCTCGCAGGGTTACAGGCAGAGTTGAAGAAACCCCAGGCTCGCACGAGCCAAGCAATAGAGATAATAGATGAGCAGTCTGCGAAGACAAAAAACAGAGGAAGAAAGCAACGAGAATGTAGAGCAGTCTGCAGGGACAGAGGCAGAGGAAGAAAACAGTGAGGAAACAGAGCAGTCTGCAGAGGCAGAGACAGAAGAAGAAGACGTTGAAGGGGAAGAACAGTCTGTAGAAACAGAAATGGAAGAAGAAGACGTCAAAAGAGAAGAGCAGTCTGTAGAGGCAAAAATAGGAGAAGAAGAGGAGGAGGCAGATCAATTTGCAGGAGGAGAAGAAGAACAGGATGAGCAGATTGAAGAAGAAGGAGATGAGAAAAAAGAAGTTGAGTAGCCCGAGCAGGAGGAAAGAATGGAACAGCAGGGAGGAAACCCAGTACAGGACCCATTAGGGGAAGATGAATTGGCCAACATTTTGGCCAATATGGTCGAATATGGCCAACCCTCGAGTCCATCCAACCTCCAGGCCGTAGAAGAAACCCAGGAGAAAGACGCACCCGAGGAAGTGCATACAGAAGAAGCAGAAGTAGAAAATTTGCCCGTTCATAATGAGAAGGTAACAGAAAATGTCAAGCAGGAATAGCCCATTCTTAGTCAAAAGGCACCAGAGGAAAGTCCAGAGGAAATAAGGGCAGAAGAGGAATCAGCCCAAGAAACAATAGAGCCAAGCAAGGTTCTTACCCCGGAACAGCTGCCTTAAGAAGAAAATCAGGAAGTTAGCCACAGTCCAACCCATAGCAAGCAGTCTACTGTTCTTTCTGAGAAGCTGATGGAAATAAGGGAATTACAAAAGGAAAAGCGGACATTGTTAAACGTAATAGTCAGGCTTCACCTGTAGATTAGGCTTCTAAAAGCAGGGCAAAAGGTGAAAGGGACCTCAAGAAGAAAAGGTTTGGCCACACCAATAAGACCCCTTAAGAACAGGAGGCGGAGGACTAGAAGCCGTCCCACTGTTCAAAACCCTGACAGAAGCCAAACTGCTATTCCTAATGAAGCAGAAAGACAAACTGTTGTTCCTAATGAAGCAGAAAGAAAAACTGCTATTCCAATTGAAACAGAAGAACAAACTGTTGTTCCATTTGAAAAGGAATAGCAGTGGACTGGAGTTCGTGTTAAAATTGAAAAAGATGATAAGATGGTTCAGATGGAGGCACCACCTTCGGGAGTAATAAGGGCTATGAATTCAAAGCAGCGCAATAAGAAAGTCCAAGTAAAGCTCCCGACCTCCACGGGTGCATGGAAGAGGGACCCAAAAACAAGAACCCTTCACCAACATTTGAAGCAGGCCCAGTAAGAAGCAGAAAAGCTCAGGGAGCAAATGGTCCCCCATGAAAAATATGAGGAATTACAGCAGTAGTAAAGGAACGTCAACCTGTCTGAAAGCCAAGCCTTCGAAGGATGGTGAAAGGAACAAGAGAAAGTTTCCAAGGTAACCCGTAGATTAGATGTAGTTATCAAACAGATGGATACCTTGTGTGCTCTATACAATGATGTCCTAGCATGTAGAGCCCCTGCCAAAAACTATGCCCTGTTTCTAATGGAAAGGTACTTATAATTGAAAATTAAGGCTGTTAAGGCAGGTGCTCCCATAGCAATTAACACTATAAATGATTTTATAAATTGCTGTAAGCATTATGGGGTAAAAGTGCAAAGGTTATTGTGTGAATTTTACCTGCATAACCTTGTACTAGAACAAGAGACTGAGCTGAACTCTGGCCCTTTTGTTGGGGATATTCAATTACAAGCATTTATTTCATTTGCAGTCAATCAAATTAAATGTCTTAAAGCCTAGAATGCATTTCAGAGATAAGAAAACGGATTAGATCTATGGGTAAGAGCTGAGCCTAGAGACCCAGAATAGTTATGGAGAAGTCATAGAAATCTCATGAGGGCTCTAGGGGTGATTGAAGCATTAGGACCCATGCATGAAGCAATCATTCGGCAAGGGCTTGAATTCTTTTCTTCTATTAAAGACCCTACCATTGAAGCAGCTAAATTCGATATCGAGTATCTAATCTGAATATTCAGCTCAGAGAGCCATTTAAGTATGAAAATTTTAAGATTATTGCTAACCGATTCCCCCTCTATGGAAAACTTGTTTTGAGGGCAAGGCAATCCTGGTTAGGATATAGGTTCCAGAGTCCAATCATTTGGCATCCTGCACCCGGATACCAAGCCCTGTATGAGATGCTCGAGGGCCAAACAAGCCATTTCTTTGATCATCTAGTTTCGCATCATGGGTGTAGGCCCCCACATGATATTTCATCTCCAGCCTACTCCCTCACTGCTCTGCATGTCAACTACAATGTTTTCATGAGGCCATGAAAAAGGGTAAGCTGGGGGGTGTGTGGAGTATCAAGGAAGGTATGTTTCGATGGTTATTTTGGTATATTTTTATTAGAACTCAAAATCCTTTTATATGGGAAATTTAGATAATGATAAGGATTTATAACGAAACACGAAAGATTAACGAGAAACACTGAGAATTGTCATTTCTATGTGCAGGAGGGAGGAAAAATGGAAGGTGGCCATTCTAAAGGTAAAAACAAGGATGAGCTAACTACTGTCCCTTTGACGGGAGACCAGAAGAAAACCAGATCAAAACGAATCAACCCAGGAAAGGACGCGGAGATACCAACACGGAGCATAAAAGGAAAGAAGTGACGCAGTATTAATGATTCTGCGAATCCCTCAGGATCTTAGATCCTGAGGGATCGCTATTTTATCTATTTTCTGTATCTAGATATCTCCGCCATCTTCCTTATAAAAGGGATAGCACTGTTGGCTACAAGGGAGGTTCTTTATGTAATTTCTTTTAAGGAAGATCAGAACTATGATCTTTATGTTCAGTTGAAGACTTGAGTTCCTGTAATTTTATTTCATGCCTTAATACAGACTTGTTCACTCTTTTATCTTTGAGCCTGGATCTATGTTAAGCGGTGTACCCCTGGAGGCTAAGGGCCCAGCCCTGGAGGACACTTGCTCTTGTACCATTACGCGTGGTTTCTGTGTGGTTTGTTCATAGACGTAATCTGGTAATTTGCTGTGTTTTAAGAATGTTATATTACATGCTCTGTTATGTTTAACTCGTCTCGTGTTCCTGAACTTTATATTGACGTTGTGCCATTTTATCAATCCTTTAAGTATTGATTAATCTTTACAGGACACTGTCACTCCATTACAGAGTTCATTATGATTGTGTTTAGCATTATAGCAAGTTATCTTGAAAGGTCTGTTTTCACATGATTATTGAATGTTACTGTTCTTCATCTTGAGATGCAATCGTATGCGTTTATTTAGATCAATAACAAAAGCAGATTGAGTATGTTGTGTTTCTAAGGTTTTTCGGTAGTGTTATTCCATCGTATGTGTACATCTTTTAAGACTGAAGGATTGATGTTTTGGTTGGAGAGATTAAATAGAATTACAGCTTGAGGAACTTGGTTACTGCTTATTTCAACTGTTGTTCCATTTCTGAATTGTTGTTCCATTTATTTGTTATTCCATTTATTTTTTGTTCCATTTCAATTGCTGTTCCATTTTTAGATTGCTAATTTGTTGTTTCTTAAGGACAGTCTGAGGCTGTAGTGAGCCCCAGCATCTGCTATCTGGCTCCCAAACCTCTGATCTTCTCCCATCAGCTATGAAAGCGATGTGTTATTGCTACCGAGCCCTTGGCTGATGTGCTGTTCTATTTCATTGCTATTTCCTTTACTTGTTGTTTCATTTCTATTGATTAAGAACGGTCTCAGGCTGTAGTGAGCCCAACATCTGCTATTTGTCTCCCAGACCTCTGATCTGTTCTCATCAGTTACGGAAAGGATGGGTTATTGCTACCGAACCTTTGGCTGATGCAATACTTGGCGTGATTTGGTCTTTTGAAGTAGTTGTAGACTCACATTAATTTACTTTCGCAGCTTTTAAATAGTTGTACTACAAGCATTACTCTGGCAAGTGCTAAGCCTCAGACTAAGACACTCTTTGAAATAACCAAACGTTCTCGGATTGACATATTAATGTGAGGTAACTAGAGGTGCAAGAGACCCTTTTTATAGCTCTACAGTCTTATCAAAAGCATGGCTTACCAAAAGCCTATACAATCCGTTATGAGGGACTATTTATAGCAAAGGGTGGGGTGGCCCTTGACATTCCCCTTTGTGACTATTCTACTACCCTCATGAATCTTCAACTAATCTATGATTGTTACATTCACTATTGACACTTGACTTACTCTTGACATGACTTAATATTACTATGCACATGTATGCATGTGAACACAATGGCTTCAGCAAGCCAAACTAGACATCACTCCCACTTAGACAACTATAGAAGTCCAACCGCTGAACATCCTCATGTTGATCAGCAATAACATATTGATGCCAAGGTTTGTAGTCTCTAATAGTGTCTGTGTGTTCTGTGGTGACATCCATTTGAAACATGACCTTCGCATCCATAACATCCAGGTACACTGCTTGGACTGCTCTATCCAACTTGTCTAAAAGCATGCACATCATTGTCTTCAATGTGGCCTGACCAACAACATGCTTGTGCATGATGTTTGCATTGATAGGCAAGTCTGGGCTGGTGGCGATGCGCATCAACTTGTTGAAGTACGAGTCAAGCTCTAGTCGGACCTACTTCTTGGTCTTCGCTTGGGTGAGAGTCCCAATTGATCATATAGCATGTGTTCACACCACAACATCCAAGCTCTTGAATACTCATGCATGGGAAGCCTGTATGCTAGTGATGAGTTATGGGAGGTCCTCATAGTTCGATATTTGACTCTGGATATGTGCTTTCAACTCAATTGTATTTGGCCTCATCAACTTTGGAAAGTGAAGTGGATCTCCCTTGTACTTGATTGTCCATGTTTGCATGTCATCAACAACAACATGTATGTTTTTTAAGATGTGTGCTCTCTTAACACATCGCTACTGCCATCCGTTGAGATGGATGACTGCCTTGTGCATGGTACCAAACTTGGAGTACAATGCTCGCATAAATGTGTCAAGGGAAAATACTTCATCTAGTATTTCCTTATTTAGTTTAGCTTGGGTGAACATTGTCACCAAGTCTACTCCTTGCTTGGCCACATGTAGTTCCTTCACCATTCACTCATTCTCAGCTATAAGAAAACGAACACTTAAGCTAGTGGTTTTGACATATACTCTGGTTGCATCGGCCAAAGCAGTTGGATGCTTATGCACATCAGTCACAATCACTTGTTATTCAAATTGTGCAGGGGTTGTTTGATCCTGTGGAGTTGACACTCTATGTTGCAATTCATTAAATGAGATGTTGTGCATCTCTTCTTCCTGCTGATCACCAAGGATCTTAGTTCCTCCTTGGTCATCTGAGAATTTCTCTTCTTCTGGATGCATTGAAGTGGGTGAATTTACCTCTTTGTGGTGAGGCATGAGGTTGGTATCCTGTTCTAACCCCTGCTGCTCTGTGTCTGCATCCAACTATTGAAGTGCTTGTTCTATCACATGAGCAAATTCTTGCCCCTGCGATGGTTCACCCTATTCATTTAATGCCATCTATTAAGATGAATCATCTACTTGTACAGGTGCTACTTCATATGTTGGCACATGTTGTGCCCCCTGTTGTATTTGTTGCTACTGTGCCTCCCTCTCCTATTTGCGCAACTCTTTGTTGGCTTATATGGGCCTGACCCAGGTTCGGAAGAATTATTTAGCCGAACAAATCCCGCAGCTACTAGCCCTTTCGGCAACAGCCCGCAGAGCGTGGACTGACGTCTCACTTGAGGTAGCAGAGGAGGGTGCTGGAACCAGGTTTCCTCACCCTTGGGATGTCTAGATGTGGTCTAGAGGTTTTGCGCACTATTCTACAGCCTCGTGCTACTCTATGTCTGCATAGGTACGGATCTGGGTTAATTCGTAATATTACTTATTTGCATTAAATCAAATCTTCTTAGTAGGGTATTTAAGCAAACATTTAATAGATTTGGCCAATTTGTGCACTTAGAAATAAATTAGATTGACATACATTCATAACATAAGCATATGCGCATAGGTCAAATAGTATATTAATCATACAATAAGTCAGATCCGCAATAATTCAGATTTAACACAGAATTATAGAGAAACTTATCTTTATTTCCAATTTATCACCAATACATCTAGATCCACCCTATGCACTCAGCTGCAGGGGTCCATGCACACGGCTGTGGACTCTTCCAAGCCTTTGCACACACAGTTAAAAAGCCTCTACCTACTACCCGATACCCTTGACTCGGACTTACAGATGCTTTTAATCTTTCCTTCTCAGAAACCCATTACACATCAGATCTAAGATTACATACCAAAAAAAGAACTGCCTTCTCCCCACAGAGCCGTGCTCTATTTATACCTTCCTATGGTCCGCGGACTGACTTACTTACTATTATTCTATATTATTTCTTGGGTGGACAACCCTTTGACTTGACCTTTCACATTTCATGCTCCACATATTTCCAAGGTTTACAATATTTGTATCCTAATTTCTAGGCTATAGGACCCAAAACTATTATGCAGGACCTCCGCTACTCAATAGTCCCCCAACAAAATCATCGTGACTCATCCCAAGTCACTCGTTGGTGTGGTGAGACGTGCTGCCTTGGCTTCACGGTTCACCTCCCTCTGAGTGAAGCTCATCATCCTTCTGCTTCTTCATTGTCTCCTCCAATGCTTCGTCTGGCTCCTGCTTCATTGTTTCGACCAATTCTTATGACCGATACTACTCATTCTGCTCTGCTTGGTTAACACAGAACACCCCCTCATAGGATTTTAGCTCGAGTGGGGGAGTCGCATACGGGACCGCCTTGTACCACCGCAGCCACTTCCACCCTTCGTATCTACTCTTCGCACTGTTTGCTGTAGCTTGTGTTGCAATTTTGCAAGACCATTGCTATTGTCCATGAAATCCTAATCCTCAACGTACCTCAGAGATGATGTATTAATTGCATTGCTACCAGTGGTTTCTGTCTTTCCATTGGTCTGAACCAATTATGCTTCGTGTCTCCCCTTTTCCAATGGTCATTGTCTTTCTAGTGGTCCAAACCAATTATGCTTCATGTCTCCCCTTTTCTGGTACATCCCCTACTACGGATGCTGCACTCAGCGAGACACCCATAGTTGTCAACATGATGTTCCTTAGAGAGTTCTGCTTTTCCATATCGATAATCAACATATGTTGTCCGAAAGTGTAGGTTGCCTGGTGAATGCCCCTCGGTGATTTATAAATTATTCAAATTTCAAATTCATTGGTTCCTGCCTGTTCTAGTGTCCTCGTGTAAAATCTATGGTAGCTCGTTCCATACCTAGCTCATACGCCTCTTAATTTCCCTCTACCCACTCCCTTTTTCCATAATGCAGATATCTTGTCATGAATAGGGATAGGAATGGTCACCTCACCTCTTAGCAATGCATCGGTGCACTTCTTACAACACAACATACGATCTTGGTGATGGGCCAAATCGACGCATATCCTGGTACTCACACCTCTTTCCCCTAGATTGATTTACTGTACCGCACTCTCTTTCAATTGGCTGGAGTGGTAAGACTATCCCTCGAACAGTTAGTCAGGTGGTCAGCCTGTCTATGTAGATCTTTAGGCGACTACCATTCACTCGGCCTAGGAAGGGGTCTCCATTTAGTTTGGCAAGCTGAACCGTGCTCCCATCAGTAACTTCTTTGACAACATAGGGTCCCAACCAATGCATCCAGAGTTTGCTAGGGAATTTCTAGAACTTACTGTTGTATAGAATACTAGATCATTCTCTTTGAAGGTGCACACCTTGATATGGCGATCATGCCATCCTTTCTTGCGTTGTTTCTATACTTGCTGATGGAATCCAACAAAAAATTGTTCCTCCTCTAGTTCTTCTAGCTGCGCGAGCCATTCCTCCAAAGCCCCACGGTCAACCATTCCTGTTATTGCTGCGATCCACAAACTAGGCACAATATATTCCATAGGCATAATGGCATCCTTGCCATAGACTAACCAAAAAGGTGTCTAGACCCTTAGCATCTTGCACATGGTTCGGTATGCCCATAGCACAACAGGGATGCGCAAGTCCCAGTCATTTCGCTATGCATTACAGACCTTGGTCAATGCAGTCTCCAATATTTTGTTGAATGCCTCAACAGTCCCATTTTCTTGCGGATGGTATAGGGTACTTTGTTGGTGATATATCTAGAATTCCTCAGTAAGTGCATTGATTGTTTCATTCAGAAAATGTGTTCCCCGATCACTCATGAAAATTTTGGGACATCCAAATCGTGTCAGTACATTCTCGAACAAAAAATTCGTAGTTGTCATAGCCATGCAGTCCTTAACCGGTTGTGCCTCTGCCCATCAGATCAAATATTATGTCGCAGTGATGTTATAGTGCACGTGCATCTTCCCTCATAGCCCAATAGGTCCTAGGAAGTTGATTTCCCACTTCTCGAATGGCTGTAGCATCATCTTTGGCTGGAGTGGCATTTCATCTCTCTGTGATGGTTTCCCTATTCGCTGACATACGTCGCAGGCTCGGCAATATGCTTTCGAATCTTGATGCAGAGTGGGCCACCATAATCCTACGCAAAGAATCTTCTAGGCTATGGTGTGGCCTACATAATGTCCGCCAGCAACCCCCCATGTGATTCAGCCAGGATCTATCCTTGCTCAAACTCTAGGACATACCTCCGTAATATTGTGTGGTTGCCCATTTTGTAGAGGTGTCCTGCAATCATGGTGAAGTTTGTTGTGCATATCATCAATTCCTTATTCTGTTGAACATAATATCCCTGTGGCATGGCTCCTGTAGTTAAGAAATGGATTATATCCTCAAAATGGCCATCCGCTACATGCACCGCATATAGCTGTTCATTTGGGAGTCCATCCTCTAAATTTGTGGGCTCTTCTCCGGTCTCAATTTGGGACAGGTGATCTAGGCTTGCGATTAGACGTCCCAACTTTACGACGACCTTAAAGTCATATTCCTAGAATAGCAGCAACCATCTACAAATACATGCCCCTAACACAAGCTTATTCACTAGGTATTTTAATGTAGAGTGATCGATATACATCTTAAAGTGGCCTCCGAGCAGATAGTGGCAGAATTTTTGAAGCGCATATTTCATCACTAATCCTTCTCGCTCGGTAGTGGAGTAATTCTTTTCAGCTTTTGACAACCAGCGACTTGTGAATTCAATCAGATGGTCAATTCCCTCCTCTCTTGGTTGAGTAAGTACCACCCCCAAGGCGATACATGATGCGTCGACATGCACATGAAATTCGACGTCCCATTTCGGAAAGACCAATATAGGGGTGGATGCCATCTTTTCCTTAAGTGTCTCCAGACTTTTGTTGCATTCCTCATTCCAGCAATAAGTAGCAACCTTCTTCAGCAATTGTTCCATTGGAGCCGTGATCTGGGTGTAGCTTTTGATGAACTTCTGATAGTAGCTCGTGTGTCCCAATGTGGCATGTAGTTGTTTAACACTTCACAACACTTGCAGATTGAGTATGACAACAATCTTTGCCGGATCCACCATCAGGCCTTACTTATAGACCACATGGCCTAGCAAGTTCCCGAATGGGACAAGAAAAGTACACTTCTTTAGGTTTAGCACAATCTAGTGTTGGTGGCAAGTATCCAATATTAACCCTAAGCTCACTACATGTTTCTTAACCCGTCTGAACATGGTCCAGTCATCAAGATAGACCTCTAAGAACTTGTCTATAAATTCCTTGAATGTCGTTACCACTATTCGTGAGAATATCACTGGCACGTTCTTTAGTCCAAAGGGCATCACCATGTACTGAAAGCAACCCCATTTAGTGGCAAATGTTGTTTTACTCCTATCCTCTGGCGCAATCCTGATCTGGTTGTATCCTGAGAACCCATCCGTGAAGGAGTAGGCTTCCTACCCCCCACATTTTCTAGTACCTCATCTGTAAACAGTGTTGGAAATGGATCATTAACACAGAAATCATTAAGCTTCTTGAGATCCATTTGGATGCGAATCTCACCCTTTTGTTTCTTCTCCTGCACAACCATCGGACTTACCCAGCCGGACTCCTCGACTGGTTCAATGACTCCTGCTGCCAGTCTCTTGTCCAGTTCTTCACGGACCTTTGCTTTATATTTTGGATTCAATTGGTAGGGATGCTACTTAACTGGTTTTGTGTCTTGCTTCAATGTTATCTTCATTGTTCCTAGGTCTCCTAGGATCCCTTTTAGCTCCATGATTTTTGTTGGGAATAAATCTCGATATTCCCAAAGCAATTCAACGACCTTCTCCATTGTGGCGTCGTCCCAATAGTCCCCAAGCATTGCATACTTTAGCTCCTCTTCTGTTCTGATATGGACTTGTCTCATTTTCAACGGTGCCGTGATGTCTGGATCTCCGAAATCAGGCCTGTTCACCTCACAGCTTCCTTCAAATTCGGGAATATTAATGTTTTGTTGATCGTCCTCATCATCTTCTACCTAGACATTATAGCATTCAAGAGCCTGGCTTAGCTATCGCGACCAGTCGGGATGCATAGTTTCTTCTGGTTCCAATGGCGTTTTGAAAATGGCAGCCTTTACTAGCTATAATGCGTCATCCACAAGATCCATCCACTGATCTTCAAAGAGGAATGTCGACAAAAACCCTTCACGCAAGATATCCCATTTTCCTGTGTTGTGCCAGAGCTCTGCTTTAGTATACTAGTTTCTAGGAATGACGTCCAGGGTGTGATAAAATAAGTGCACCCATTCTGGTTGAGGTTCCTCTCCGTAGGCTTTGATCCATCTAGTAAGGTGCATGAACGGGTCATCATGTCCATCGTATTTCTCCATTATGGGTAGTTCTAGTTTCCCAAATCTGATCTTCATCATACGCTTGCAGCCGCACCAATCTTCGAAAGTCCCTTCATGTGTGCCCCACCATCACGTAGGCATCGCACACAATGCCCATCTCAACACATCAAACCGTTGGTGCTTTGGTATTGCAATTTCAAATTTGGTCAGGAATTCATCTATTATTGTCAACCCATCATACGTTGGCAATTCCCGATCCTGGGCCCTTATGCCGTACAGAGCTCTAGTCACCATATTACAGTGTAGTGTGGTCACTCCATTCAACCTGTTGCGCCACTACTAGTCTTCTTCATCTGAATCAGTGGTGCAAGACTCTACATAGCCCCGTGATATTCTTCTACCCTTCATTGTCTTGACCCATTCTTGCCTTTGTGCAGCCATTCTATAGATATCGTTTGATTCATCTTCGCTTTCTTTGTTGTGCATGGGTTCAATATGGTACAGTCCTTCAGGAGGATCTAGTGGAACGACTACATGGAGCAACTTTGTTTCAAATATCATTGTTCGCTTCTTTAAATTAATAACCCCATTCATGTCGGTGGCCCAGTATATTCCTAACAACGTAGGATAAGGTGTACTTTCATCCATGATTTCAATCACTTCAAAGTCCGTTTGAGTACTTGCACCGTCAATATCTACCATAATTCCTTGCAGCCTTCCCATGGGCAGGACCTTCTGCTAGTTTTCCATCCGTAATTAGATAGGGGACCATTTTAGTGTACGCTTACCCATGCGCTCCCATCTTTGTTTAGGTAGTACATTGGCATCCGAGCCTAGATCCAAAATGACCTGATCCATCTCATAATCGCCAATCTGCACTATTAGTCGCATTTCCCTTCTGGTCCGTGATGCATGTCTTCCCAACTTTTGAACTACACGAGGTTCACTCCATCCTGCACATCTATTTATCAATTCTTGTAAGCCTTTCACTACCTTATTTTCATGAAGAAACTTTATACATGTCTATAAAAAGGTAGTTATCATCGAGGGATCCTTGTCCAGCTCAGGCTGATCCCTACTACCTGGGGTAGAGACCTTTGCGAAGCTCCGCCTAGCTTCTAGATATGTCTCCTTACCAGCCCCTGTGTCTTCCTTACTTAGGTTCCTTCTATCCGCTCCCGTGGCTGTGCCACTTCTCAGTACCATGTTTACTTTGGGATCTTCCTCGCAGGGTTCAGACCTCATCATCTGCATGTTCTGGGTCATTGTTGGTTGCGCTGCCCTTTTTTCACGAATCTGTGCTATCAGCGTAGGGCAATCTATTAGTTCATGATCAAATTGCTCACAATAACTGCATAAAATTCTAGTTGGGTTGGTACAATCCCGCGCGTAATGTCTTGGACCTATGTAGTTGTAATGGATTAGCTGCCCACAACCCCTTCCTAGCCCCATTCCACCCCATCCTCATCCACAACCCTAGAACGCACCGTGCGCGATCATTGTGGCTGGATCCTAACTTCGTGCCTCAATCTGCATTCTGTAAGCAGGTGACTGGTCCATTAATAATTGGTAGCTACGACAGTCTCTTTCCTTGTGGCCCATCGATCTGTAAAAATTCCAAATAGCTGCTATGGGGTCTGGTTGTATTTTGGTAGTAGATGATAGTTATCAGTGTTGTGTTTTCCTACCACTTGATAGATTGTGCACCAGAGCAGGGTTGTTGAGCTTGGCCCTGCCTGTGCCTTTGGTTGCAATGGTGTTGGTCCCCCTGTTGCCACATAATTCACTAAGACCGAGAAGTGATCTTTATCATGCCCCTGGTTCCTACACTTTATACCTCATACCTCCTCCCGGACTTCTAGTTGCAGTGCCTGTTCTTGTTTTAAATTCTTCATTTCTAAACACAAATTTTGGATCTACGCTTGGATTTGCTAAACTCCCAACCCCGGGTCTTGCAATGAAGTTTTGTGCAACCTCATTGCTGTCTCTAATGCCTCAACCTGGGTTGAGATATTCTGTTGTGACAATGCCATCCTCAAATGTGGTGTTAAGGATGCCATAAACCAAGTGTAGTGTTGTGCATCTGTCAATGTCATGTTAGCCTCGCGAATAATACTTTTCAGTCTTTGGTCCAAATCCCACGAGTTTTCACCACGCATCATCATGATCTCTTTGAACCATATGATTGACTATGTTTCTGACTTTGGCCGACTAAAATCTTTCTTTAGTTCGGTCTGGATTTCTGTTGTCCCTACAGTTGGGTGATTGCTTGAGTACTTTATCTACCATGTCAACGCCTGGTCCTGCAGCATGATAACTAAGGTAGCCTTTCTGATATTATCATCTGCAATTCTATGTGCATTCCATACTTAGGTTAGCATGAACCAAAATTGTTCTAGGTCTTTGCTTCCTACTCCTTTGAATATTGGTAGCTAGATCGCACTCATCATTATTAAGTCTGCCACTGTACTTTGAACTACTACTTCACTTAGTCCCTTCGATCCTTCAATTATTTTTGTACAAAGTCCCTGTGTTCCACATCAGACACCCCTTAGGAAGATCCCGATCCTAAAAATGGAACCATTTATTGGCTTATATGGGCCTAACCCAGGTTTGAAAGAATTATTTATCCAAAAAAATCCTGTAGCTACCGGCCCTTTCAGCAACAGCCGAAGGAGCGCGAACTGAGGTCTCACCTAAGGTAGCAGGGGAGGATACTGGAACTAGGTTTCCGCACCCTTGGGATTTCTAGATGTGGTCTAGAGGGTTCACGCACCGTTCTGTAGCCTCGCGCTGCTCTGTGTCTACATAGGTCTGAATCCTGGTTAATTCGTAATATTACTTACTCACATTAAATTAGATCTCCTTAGCCGAGTCTTTAAGCAAACATTTAATAGATTTGGCTAGTTCGCGCACTAAGAAATAGATTAAATTCACATACATTCATAACATAAGCACATGCACATAGGTCAAATAGTATATTAATCATACAAGAAGTCAGATCCGTGATAATTCAGATTTAACACAGAATTATAGAGCAGCTTATCTTTATTTCCACTTTATCACTAATACATCTAGATCCGCCTTGCGCACTCAGCTATAGGGGTCCACACACACAGCTACGGACTCTTCCAGGCCTCTACGCACACAACTGCAGAGCCTCTACCTACTACCCAATACCCTTGACTTAGACTTGCAAACTCTTTTATTCTTTTCTTCTCAGAAACCCATTACACATCAAATCCAAGATTACAGACCAAAAAAGGAACTGCCTTCTCCCCATAGAGCCACGCTCTATATATACCTTCCTATGGTCCGCAGACCGACTTACTTCCTATTATTCTATATTATTTCTTGGGTGGAAAACCCTTTGACTTGACCTTTCACATTTCGCACTCTGCATATTTCAGAGGTTTACAATATTTTTATCCTAATTACTAGGCTATCAGACTCAAAACTATTACGCGGGACCTTCACTACCCAACACTCTTGTTCCTTTTGGAGTTTCTTCCTGAGCTAATGCAATTCCTTCTCTACTTCTTCCATTCTCTTCTTGTCCTTATTCCTACATGTAGTTCGCTTGTCATGTTTCTTCCTCTTTTCCTCTATAGCCATAACTACTTTCTCTGCAAGCAGATCTACTCGAAACTTGTGGTTTTTCTCCTCCTCCATGTGATCAAAAATCTTCCTCTTCCCTTTGTTGCACACTGGTATGCTTGGCTTTACTTCCACTACTGATACTGCTACTACTACTGGTTCTCTCTATGATACTACTACACGCTCCTTCGTTAACCACTCCATAGCGAACCCAACTAGTTCATTGGGTCTGGAGAAACTATAGTGATATCTCCATGGGTCCTCCTTGGCCTAATGAAATTCCTTGTAGATCTAGTTGAATTGAACTCTCATGCAGTGATCCTTCACAATGCAATGTGGGTCATACAGATTGTAGCTTCGAAGGTCGAACGAGTACTTCTTCATCAGTTATGCTTCGACATTCGCTTTCTTGATACTCTAAATCTCATATAAACCAATCTATAATGGAAGAGTGGGCCAAGGTGCCTTCTTCTTCCACTGTAGCCTAGCTTTCAATCCTACCAATATGTGATAGGCTACTTCCTACATGACAAGCACGTTGAAGGAAAACTTTGGCAGAACATGCAGAGGCTTCTCCACACTGAACATTCGAATGAAATTGTCAAACAGTGAGGCATACCAATCTACAATGCCTATGAATGCCTCCATTGCTTCCTTTGACATGCAGTGTGGATCTTGTTCGAATATCATCTTGTACAAAGGGTCAAAAAATGATCATACAACCATGTGATTACTCCTTTGAAGCTGCATTTGGACAAAAACTTGAAATAGGTGTTCATGGTAGTCTCCATCGGTGACCATGCCCAATCCAAGTAAAGAACTCATTTAGAGCACAGACTGTATCTAGGATGTAGGAAGACATGTAAATCTCTGCATGCATACCTTTAGGTGACTGTTAAGCCTTCGTGACTTGCTCATTCAGCTGATGAGCTAGTATGCCAGACCAGTTACATGGTTTTCCTTCTCCAGCCACTTGGTCCAACACAACAACCCAAATCTATGGAAAGGTATCAGTGCTTTCTTGGCCATACAGTTGATAATAAAATATGATCAAGTATTGTTATGCCTTCCTCAGTATCTTTTTCTTGTATAGCTGTTTGGGTGTCATCCTGGAATGAGTTGGCTCCTTACTCAATCCTTTAGAATGTCTTTGGAGTTAGCACTGCTGTTGGGTAAGCTGAATGGAGTCTCCATGACAGTCCCAGACTTTGACAACTGATACATCTCATCATAATCCTATTCCCAGAAGGTCGCAAGCTTCATCCCATTTACACTGCTCAAGGTCATCATCTCAGTATCAGTGTGAGAGACGATCAAGTGTATCATGTTTGCACATGGGAACACGAGATATCTTCATGAAATCTGGTAGAAGTCGAACTTGTGAATGTTCACATACACCTGATGGTCTTCAAGGTGTTCCCAAAAAGTGCTTGCAAATGTTTCATTGAGCTCTTGCCACTTCAGTTTGATGTCCTTGTCTAAATGCAACTGTATATTTGTAGATTAGCAGATTAGAGGACACTTACTCAACTGCTTCTCTAGCTGCATTTCCATCAGTGTCCTGAGATCCCATTCTCTTGGAAGCCATTGAGATGGATGAACACCAGAAAGATTTGGAGACAAGAAACATGCATGGCAATAAATATGTTAGCGAAAACAAAGCAAATTCTGGGGAATGGCACATCACATACTTGGGAAATTAATGAGAAATATTGCACAATTTCTTCTAGGAGGCTGGGTGACTGGCTACCAGAACTATGCTAAAGGTAGTTTGGGTTATCTGGGAGGTAGGACTGGCTACTGGATCTGCGCAATACGCAATACATACTGGATATTGGCTGCTAGGATTGCATAATGCACAATTCTAGTTGGGAAGGACTACAGGCCCATAGACTAATTTGCGTAATTTCCTCATTCAACAGTTATTGTCCTTTAGAAATGTGCAAAATAGTCCTGTAGGCTAGTGCTAGGAAAAAATGAGCATTAATGGAGAGGAAGGCAGAACCTTCCTTTGCCAGATTATGGAAGGAAGTCTTAGTGAAGGCAAAGTCCCGGCCAAGGTTGGCCCGAATCGCCAATGGGAAACTAAAAGAAAATAAGATAGTGCATGCATGGTGACACTAAGTGAAAGTAGAAGTGATTGATAGTGCATGCAAAACATGAATGAAAGATATAGCAAACAGATCAACATGCATGTGGGTGAATCGATTCGACAGTTGGGTGAACATTCGTGAAAAACAGTTTCATGCATGCGAAAATAGTGAGATAGCAATGGAAATTGAAACATAGCTAGGAAAAGCTAGTATACATTTAAATGATAGCAAGCATTCAAATATATCAAGTAAATAGAACTCACACAAGCAAATACACAAAAAGTGACATAAATGCTGAAAAAGACAAGTTGAGGCCACTTACCCATGAATCACTGAGTCGGATGTGCGAAGAGTCTTGGATGTGCCGTGGGATGTTAGAGCTCCATGATCGATGTGGAAAAAGTATCTCACATTGAATAAATAAGTTTGGGATCATGACACACATGCCACAAATCTAAGAAAAAACAACACTTGGAGACAAACTTCTAAAACAACTTTGTATCCCCGGTAGCTACAATTAGGTCCCTGAATCATGGGATGCCTTTTTGATGTTTCCTTTTGCTATTCTAAGAAGAACAAGTCACGCACGCATGCTAGTCAAGTTTGCTTGGTCTCGGGTGGAACTAGTCAACTAGACTGCTCATGTATGCAGTTGCTCAAATGCTTGAGAAAAATGCGCATTTATGGCTGGGAGATGGGCTGACTGCCTAGGAGGTTTGCACAATTTCTAGGTAGAGAAGCTCCTTGTTGCCTAGATTTGCGCAAATTATAGGCTGAGTAGCCATGGTGGGGAAATTTGCGTAATTTCTGCTCAGAGTGTTGGCTGGCACAATTGCGCAATTCTGGAGCCTAGCAGGTTGCTGGACAATTGCGTAATTTCTAGAGGGAAGGCTGGTTGTACTCCAGAAATGCACAATTTTCTTGCGGAAGTTGTTCAGCCTGCAGCTGGACCAAGTCTAGGTGAACAACCTATGATGGGAATGCATCAAGCTATGTGCGACAGGCTACCTTTGTGCATGAAAAAAACTAAATCTTGTGTACTTAGCGAAGCAAGACAAAGTAATGGATTGTAGATTTCTGTGGTTAGGTTTTTTAGAATCTGAACTCGGATATTCCATAGTTTTCATCTTTGCTTTTGTCGACGTTTTGAGTCTAGACCAAGACTCATCATCAGGACTTGTTTTTACTAAGACCTTTGAAAGTATTATTCAGTTCTCATCTCATCTCGGTTTCACACTAGCTTGATTGTAAGATGTAGCATTTTCCAGGCTCTTGGTCGATTGACACACATTCCAAGGCAAGTAAAAATAGTTGTTTCTATTGTGGTTGAGGGGTATATTTATGCATAAGCAATATAGTCATTAGAGTCTTAGTTTCATCTTTGGTGTTGCTCCACTGCCAGTATGCCTGGATAGTACCTGGGTGGAGTCACATAGGAACACAAGCATTGCTCCACTTCCAACAAGCTTGGTTAGTACCCCGACGAAGTTACTTGCATCACCTCCCTACATAGAAAGCCTTTCTCTTCTTTCACCTTATTAAATTTTCATTTTTGAATTTTTTGACTTTTCATTTTTTCATTTTTCATTTTTTCAATTGTGCATAACACTTATTCATTTCAGAGGTGGAAGAGGGATCCCGACTTATTGAGAGCAGAGAAGTAGTTTATTGTATCTCTGACGTGCCTGTTAAGGTTTTCCCCCTCACCTTACTCTACTTGACTGAGATGACAAAGGTTAACCAAAACACAACCAACTAGAGAAGGTGACACTAATTAGTGCGTAAGCATTGTGTTTTCACAAAGATTCACTTCGAACAGTACGTATTTTCATTTGACATATCACAGACGGAAATTAACAAGCTCTTCATATAGAGTAAAGATGACAGATAACCAAGTAGCATTAGATGTACAAGACCTCTTGTACTTCACCCAGCTGGTTTCAAGAGTCATACATGGTTTCATGAAAAATTAACCTAGGAACGGAACAAATGAACTAAACGAAACAAGCGAACTAACAAACAACAAAGCAAAGAAAGAGTAGAAGTAAAAGTGAAAGCAAAGAAGGTAACCAAACAAGAAAGTAGACAAACAAACAAACAAAGCGAGTAAGCAAACAAGCATGCATACAAACTGACTGAAAGCAAACACTACTCCTACTCCTAAACTAATTGTGCATGGGCCTGAACATGTTAAGTGATATTTCCAATGCAGCCACCGGTGCATTGGTTGACCCATGTTGGTGAAGGGTTGGTCTGCAAGCAACCCAATTGTGTGAACCAACAAGCAGGAAAGATATAACAATGAAGACAACCACACTTCGTGTTTGACAGTGCCCATAGGACATAAGTGAGTGCAAGTGCATGAAGAGTAGTTCATGGACTTATCATGATGTTGTGTGGCACTACGCATAACTTTGGAGCATAAGCACCCTCTTGAATGAGACATGCAAGCAAACGAAAGAAAGAAAGATAACTTGCATCGTATACGTGTGCTTGCAATGTAAGATTCCTTTAATGCATGAGTGATGGGATCGTGCAGTTCGAGCAGAGGAAGTGTGATCTATGTGTGAGATGGATCCTCAATGCATACAGATGAGTGATGAGGAGCCTTGGGTGATTGAATAGTTTCATGAATGGAAGTGAGACTAACCCCAAGAGAGTGAGGGCTTGACATAACCATCAGCTCATGCTAAATTACCTCGACAATCTTGGGTGTTTCAACTTCATCATCAGATAGATCATCATAAATGTGTGGTGATAGAGTCATGATTGTGATCAAATATGGAAGTAAATGGATCATGAATGCCACGATTAGAAAAATTAATTAATTCATCAGCATCCTCACGATCAAATGAATCAAATAGAGGGGTAGATGAAAAGTGAACAAACTCATCCTCTATGTTTTCGGAAAAGACAGATGAAAGATCAAGTCGATTTTCAATGAATAAATTCTCCTCTCTATTTTCAAATGATGGACCATCATCTAGTGAGTCTTGTGAATGATCAACAATGGGTGCATCTGTGGAATCTGAGGACACACATGCAAAATCATGGATGGCAGGTTCACCAAAGATCTTAGGAAAGAATGGAGGGGCCTAGGAAGGAAAGAAGTCATCCTTTACCGAGTGTCAATGCTCAAACTCCCACTCATACTCTTAATGAATGAGAACGCATTTTGGTTGTGCAACACCAACTCCATCAATGGATTGTTCCTTGTTCACAACAAGTGAAGAGTTTGGAATGGACAAACACAAGACAACATCATCTAGACGAACACCCGAGTGCGAATATGGAGGTCATAGAATAGAATGCATATGAGAACTCAGAGGACTCACAACAAAATCTGCACGAAAATTGAGTGAAGTGATGTTGGGAGAATGTGAAAGATGAATAGGTGTGTTAGCATGATCTTCAACATCACTTGGCAGTGGTGGAGCTGTTGAATGAGAGGAAGGCGGATAGTCAATTGAGACAATGACCGCATCCACATGATATTGTGCAACTCCATCAATGAAGAATGTTGAGAAAGGCTTGATCTCAAGATTCTTCTTGGGATGGGTAGATTTCTTAAGGCAATACTTGAACCAGTCCCAAAGATAAGAAAATTTCCTATGGCTCCCCGGAGCTTGAAACTGCAAGTCATGGAAGCTCTAGCAAAAATCAATAACCGACTCATGCAAAGCCTTCTATTGCTATAACATTTTTTGGTCAAGATAGTCTGGATCAAATGATAGAAAGTGTCTTCAATAAGATCACATAAGTGCTCAAGTGAGTGCATTCTGTCAGCCGATAGGCTGAGCAACCATTTATGTGGACATTCGCGAAGTGTGTGTGCAAGTAGCAAGTTGTCATGTTCATCAGAACACCCATCTTCCTCATGAAGCATGGAAATAAAGGCTTGTACGTACTAAGGCTAGGCCACTTCACCTTCACCATCATACATGAAAGTAGACAAGAGATCAAAAAACTTCCTCATGATGGAGACATCTTCACAATTCGAAAAAAATCACTGAGGGAGAAGAGTGCAAGAATCCATGAAAGGTATGCAAAGGTTCAAAACTGGATGAGAGGACACAGCTTATCATCTAGCCCTCCTTCTAGCAACAAAAATGTTGACGGTGCTGGACCCACCAACATGTTAAGGGGATCTCCCTAGTAAGAATTCCTAATTAGACCTCAGAACGTTTGGTGTAGGAGTCCCAGCAGTGGGTTGTAAGGTAATGCCTTGACCGCGATGTCGCATGAGGCAAGTAAGATAACTCTGTTAGTAGCAAAGTTGTGATCACTGCATTGAGTCAAGGAAGGTGAATGAGAGGTTCTAACACATGGGGGTGAGATGAGTGCACCCCTTAACAACCTGTAGGAGTACTCAACTAAGAAGGAAACACATGAGCAAAGGTCCATCATGAGCTAGACAGAAGATCAGTCGATAATCCAAAGTGATGGTTAAACCAACAACATATCTGCAACAAAATTCACATAATTGCATACGAAGCAGTTCATACATAAATACGTAAGTTAAACAACATATATTGCTAAGAAACTGGAGCATTCATACTATAATAACAACATATGCATGAAAATGTGTTGGCTCTTATTATATAAATAAGTGTAAGTCCCAACCATAAAATACATCCATGTAAACCTGCTAGCCCCCACAGTGAAGCGTTACAACCACATCTGCCTACTCCTCCAAAGAGATGAACTATCTCCATGCAGTGGAGCAACCAAGGTGTGTTACAATACTATCCAAGCTTTCTCCAAGATAGTCTTATCAGGATCTTGGCTGACCAAAAGCCTATACAATGAGATATGAGGGACTATTTATAGCAAAGGGTGGGGTGGCCCTTGGCATTCCCCTTTGTGACTGTTCAACTACCCTCACGACTCTTCACCCTTTCTATGATTGTTACATTCACTATTGACACTTCACTTACACCTGACATGACTCAACGTTACAATGCACATGTACCCATGTGAACACAATGGCTTGAGCAAGCCAAACTAGACATCGCTCCCACTTAGACAATTATAGAAGTCCAACTACTCAACATCCTCATGTTGATCAACAATAACATATTGATGCCAAGCCCTGTAGTCTCTCATAGTGTCTATGTGTTCCACGGTGACATTTGTATGAATCCTGACCTTCACCTCCATATCATTCGGGTACACTGCTTTGGCTCCTCTCTCCAACTTGTGTGAAAGCATGTACATCATTGCTTTCAATGTGGCTAGACCAGAAACATACTTGTGCATGATGTCTGCACAGATAGGAAAGTTTAGGCTAGTAGTGATGCTCATCAACTCGTTGAAGTATGAGTCAAGCTCTAGCCAGACCTACTTCTTGGTCTTCACCTGGGTGAGAGTCCCAAGTGATGGGGTTTCTTGTGTGCACACCACAACATCCATGCTCTTGAATGCTTGTGCATGGGAAGCCTGTATGCTAGTGCTGAGTTGTGGGAGGTCCTCATAGTTCTAGATCTGACTCCAGATACATGCTTTTAGCTCAATTACATTTGGCCTCATCATCTTTGGTAAGTGAAGTGGGCCTCCCTTAGAGTTCAGTGTCCATGTTTGCATGTCATCAAGAGCAGAATGTATGTTTGTTAAGATGTGTGCTCTCCTAGCACATCATTGTTGTCATCCGTTGAGATGGACGACCACCTTGTGTACAGTATGAAACTTGGAGTACAATGCTCACATAACTGTGTCAAGGGACAATACATCATCTATTATTGCGTTCTTCAGTTCAGCTCGGGTGGACAATGTCACCTAGTCCCCTCCTTGCTTGGCCACTTGTAGTTCCTTTGCCATTTTCTCATTCTTAGCTATAAGAAAATGAATACTTGAGATAGTGGCTTCAGCATATACTCTGGTTGCATCGGCCAAAGCAACTAGATGCTTGTGCACATCAGTCATGATCACTCGTTCTTCAACTTACACATGTGGTATTTGATCCTCCAGATTTGACACTCTACGAGATTACACAACTCTATGTTGGGATTGATCAATGAGATGTTGTGCATCTCTTCTTCCAAATGATCACCAAGGATCTTAGAGCCTCCTTGGTCATCCGAGACTTTCTCTTCTTCTGGATGCTTTGAAGCGGGTGATTCGATCGATTTGTGGTGAGGCATGAGGTCGGTATCCTATTCCAACTCTTGTTGCTCCATGTCTGCATCCAACTATTGAAGTGCCTATTCTATCTCATGATAAAATTCTAGCCCCTGCGATGGTTCACCCTGTTCACCTGATGTTAGCTATTCAGATGAATCAACTACTTGTACGGGTGCTGCTTCATCTATTGGCACATGTTGCACCCCCTACTATATCTACTGTTTCTACTCTTCCATCTCCTATTTCCGCAGCTCTTGTTCCTTTCAGAGTTGCTCACTTAGCCGATGAAACTCCTTCTTTGCTTCTTCCATTCTCTTCTTGTCCTTCTTCCTATACGTGATTCGCTTGTCGCACTGCTACCTCTTTGCCTCTATATCCATAGCGGCTTTCTCTACAACTGGATCTGCTCAGAACTTGCAGCTTTGCTCCTCCTCCATGCCATTGACAATCTTCCTATTCCCTTTGGCATGCACTGGTATGCTTGGCTCTGTTGCCACTACTACTACTGCTGCTACTGTTGGTGCTCTCTATGTTGCTTCTTCACACTACTTTGTGAACCACGCCATAGCAAACCCGACTGGTTCATTGGGTCTAGAGAAACTATAGCAATATCTCCATGGGTCCTCCTCAGCCCAATGAAATGCCCTCTAGATTGAATTGAACTAAAATCTCATGCAATGATCCTTCACAATGCAATGTGGGTCATATGGATTGTAGCTTAGGAGGTCAAATGGGTAATTCTTCATCAGTTTTGCTTCAACATTCACTTTCTTGATACTCTATATCTCATATAACCCAATTCACAATGGAAGAGTGGGCCAAGGTTCCTTCTTCTTCCACTGCAGTCTCGCTGTCAACCCCGCCAAGATGTGATAGGCTACTTCCTGCATGAAAAGTTTGTCCAAGGAAAATTTTGGTAGACCATGAGAAGGCTTCTCTGCACTGAACGTTCAGATGAAGTGTCAGATGTTGAGGCAAACCAATCTGCAATGCCCATCAATGCTTCCATTACTTCCTTTGACATGTAGGGTGGATCTTGTTCAAATATCGTCTTGTACAAAGGGACAACAAAATTATCGAACAACCATGTGATATTCCTCCTTTGAAGCTGCATTCCGACAACAACTTGAAATATGTGTTCATAGAATTCTCCATCAGTTACCATGCCCACTCCAAGCTCGAGAACTCTTGTTGAGAACAAAATTCATCAAGGATGTAGGCAGACATGTAAATCTCTACATGCATACCTCCAGATGACTGTCGAGCCTTCATGACTTGCTCCTTCAACTGATGAGCCAATATGTTGGACCATTTATGTGGTTTTCCTTCTCTAGCCACTTGGTCTAGTGCAACTAGCCAACTCTGTGGGAAGGTTTTGGTGCTTGCTTGGCCATACAGTCGATAAGAAAATATGATCAAGTATTGGTATTCCTTCCTCAATATCTTTGTCTTGTAGACCTGGTTGGGTGTCATCCTAAAATGAGTTGGCTCCTTTACCCAATCTGTTAGAATGGCTCAGGAGTTAGCACTGCTGTTGGGTAAGCTGAATGGAGTCTCCATGACAGTCATGGGCTTTGACATCTGATACATCTCATCATAATCTTGTTCCTAGAAGGTCGCAAGCTTCGTCCCACTGACACTGCAAAAGTTCATCATCTCGAGGTCAGTTTGAGAGATGATCCAATGTATCATGTTCACGCATGGGAACACGAGATATTTGCATGCAATCCAATACAAGCCAAACTTGTGAATGTTCATGTACACTTGATGGTCTTCGAGGTGTTCCCCAAAAGTGTCTGCACATGTTTCATTGACCTCTTTCCACTTCAATTTGATGTCCTTGTCTAGATACAACTTTGTATCTTCGTAGATCGGTAGACTAGAGGACACTTGCTCAACTACTGCTCCAAATGCATTTCCATTAGTGTCTTGAGATCCTATTCTCTTGGAAGCCATTGAGACAGATGAACACCTGAAAAATCTGGAGGCAAGCAACATGCATGGAAATAAATATTTCAGTGAAAACAAATCAAATTCTGGGGAATGACACAACACATACCTGGGAAATTGATGAGCAAGATTGCACAATTTCTTCTGGATGGCTAGGTGACTAGTTGCCAGAACTGTTCAAAAAGCAATTTGGGCTATCTGGGAGGCAAGACTTGCTGTTGGATCTATGCAATGTGTAATCTAGATTAGCTGTTGGTTCTTGGGATTGAACAATGCGTAATTCCAACTGGAAAGGACTGCAGGCCCAGGGTCTGATTTGCGTAATCTCCGGCGCTAGTACTCATTGTCTTCCAGAAATGCGTGAAATAGTCCTAGTGGCTAGTGCTGGGAAAAAATGCACATTTCTAGAGAGGAAGGCAGAGCCTCCCTTCCCAATACTGCACAAATCAGTCTCAGTGAAGGCAAAGTTTGGGCAAAGGTTGGCCGAACTCAGCGAAGGGCAACTGAAAGCAAATAAGACAATGGATTCATGGCGACGCTAAGTGAAGGAAGAAGTAATTGAAAATGCATGCAAAATATGAATGAAAGATTCAACAAATAGATCAACATGCATGTGGGTGTAGCAATTTGCTGGTTAGGTGAACATTCGTGCAAAACAATTTCATTCATCCGACAATAGTGAGATAGCAATGAAAACTAAAATAGAGCTAGGGCAAGCTAGTATACATTTAAACGACAGCAAGCGATCAAATAAATCAAGAAAACAACACCCACACAAGAGAATACACAAAAAACAACAAAAATGCGGAAAAAGACAAGTTGAGGCCACTTACCGATGAATAGCTGAGCCGAATGTGTCAAAGAGTCCTGGATGTGTTGTGGGATGTTAGAGCTCCAAGATCAATGTGAAAGAGTGAGTTCTAATGTGTCGAATAAATAATTTTTGGCTCATGACACGCATGTCACAAATTTATACAAAAGTGACACTTGGAGGGAAACTTCTAAAACAACTTTGCATGTAACCCTCAGATGCTAAAAATAGCTCCCTGAATCATGGGATTCCTTTTTCATGTTTCCTATTTCTATTCCAAGAAGAACTAGTCATGCATGCATGCAAGTCAAGATTCCTTGGTCTCGGGTGGAACTGGTTAACCAAACTACTCATGTATGTAGTTGCTCTACCGCTGGAGAAAAATGCACATTTATGGCTGGGAAATGGGCTGACTGCCCAAGAGGTTTGTAGAATTTTTGGGCAAAGCAGTTGACTGCTACCCAAATTTGCACAAATTCTGGGATGAGCAGCCCTGCTGGGGAAATGTGCGAAATTTCTGCTGGGAGTGTTGGCTGGTAGAATTGCGCAGTTCTGGAGCCCAGCAGGCTGCCAGATAGAATTGTACAATTTCTGGAGGGAAGGTTGGTTTCCCTTCAGAAATGCGCAGTTTCCTTGCGGAAGCTTCTCAGCCTGCAACTAGACCAAGTTTGGGTGCACAACTTGTGAGGGGAATGCATCAAGTTGTGCTTGATAGGTTGCCTTTGTGCATGAAAAACATTGAAGCTTGTGAACTTGGTGAAGAAAGATAAGGTGATGTGAAAGGTTGGTAGGGAGGCTCCAAAACGGGCTAAGGAAAAATTTTGAGGGGTGGTTGTAACCGTTAAAACAAATACCAAACATAATTGTAAGTGGAAAACATTCAATTTTCACTGGAAACTTTTGGACTGAATTATTTTTCTTTTTTCGTTACTCAATTGGATCATAGCTCATGTTACCATCCTCAATTCAATGGGAAAATTGGGATTGTGAATAAATTTTTAGAAGCATATCTATGTTTCTTTGGATCTATTAATCATTCACAATGAGTCAAATGGTTTCCTTTGGTAGATTAGTGGTAAAAGAAATTCTTCCATACTTCATAAAAAATGTCACCATTTATGGAACTTTATGGATATCATCCTCCATGAATCACATCACCCTTTAAAGGGATTCTAAATTCTTAAGCAATAGAGGACCACATCTGACACCAATAATAAGCTCTCAAACTATTGAAGGACAAGTTGGTTGTACCACAAAATGGGATGAAACAACAAGAATATTAACATTTAAGTAAAAGGGAATTTGAAGTGGTGGGTTGCATAATCGTGAGACTACAAACACATAAGACGATGTACTCAAGAAAAAAAATAAAGGAAGTAAATAAACATTGATTTTTTATTTCCTTTATAAGGTGTTGTGATGGATTAGAAGTCTAGTGTACAAATTGGAGTTGCCTCCATATTCACATGTACATCTAGTCTTCCATGTCTTTTGATTAAACAAGTAATTAGTGACAAGATCATAGTCCAAACTATTTTACAAGAGAATAGTGAATAATGTAAAACCATATTAGAAGAAGAAACAATCTTAGAAACAAGGATTAAGTAGCTAAGAAATCTGTAAATTATTGATTACCTCATCGAATGGAAAAACTTACTAGTGGAAGAATCAAAATGGAAAGATGAAATGTTCATGTACAAATATGAATTGAAGATAAAACGTTTTGAAGGGGATGGGCACATTAAGCCCTATATAAATCCCATGTTAACCCTAGAACCCCTTTAAAGTCGTAGATATTGAGTGATTATATTTCTATTGTTATATTGTTATGTAGGCTAGAATCTTTCATGGTCCCATTTTATAATAATTGTATCATTTGTCTCCTATAAATATACTAAGGAGACCTAGTATGAAGATCATCAAATATTGTCTTGTACATTTTATTTATTTTTAAAGGATATTTCCCCTATAAAGAAGAGTATAATTATTGGTTTCTTATCATTTTGAGATGCAAGTTTCATAACATTTCTAATAAAAAAATATTTCCAAATATTTTTGGGAGTAAGCATATAAATGGTTTATGTACATGGATCCATTGGAAGTGTAGTTACTTGAAAGCTACCAGTCTCTCCAAGTATGTTAAAATAGGTAGATTTTTTTACATATTTTTGTTATTTCTATCAATAATTTGTTGGATAGTTGGTAGTGGCTAGATGGCTAGTGGTTGTGATTGTGTTGGCATTGATGTCAACCAGATTAGCATGGTGTTTGGGAGTCCGGGAGGAATACCATGGTTTTTGTAGTGCTCTGTAGAGAATCATCATAGTAGAAGGCTTATTAGAGAAGCCATAAAATAATGACTATGGTGATTGGGAGTACAGGAGGAATCCCATGGTTGTTGTAGTGCTCTAAAGAGAATCATCATAGTAGTAGGCTTACTGGAGAAGCCATAAAATACTGACTATGGTGGTTGGTAGTTCAGAGATCCATGAGCAAAGAATGACAGATATTTTTCATCAATTTTATTAGTAGAAGATGGGCTCAAAGACTACATCATGCCCTATTCATTGGAAATTTATTTGAAAGTGTTTTCCAATGGTGTGTAGAAGTCTGAAAATGGTCTCCTGGATCAAAATTTATGGTATGCTAAAGTCAAGGACTTGAAGTCCTAAGCAGCTTGAAATATCGAAGGTCAGCACATTGGAGTAGGCTATATCATAGTTTAGAATATAGAAACCTTGGAGCACATTGGGACCTGATATCAAAACATCTAAGCAGGCTCAATCAAATATTGGAGAATATCAAAACCTTAGAGCACATCAGCACCCAATATCAGAACATCAGAGAAGGCTAAATCAAAGATTCCAGAATATCAGAACCCCAGAGCATAGAGTCGTAGGAGCATCAGAGGGCCAATATCGAAGTAGGCAATATCATAATATCTGAGGGCAGACCATATTGGAATATCAAAACCTCGTAAGTCCTTACCATTTCCATTCTTTGAATGTGTGAGGTTTGCGAAGGTGTAGAAATACAAATGGTTTCATTGCAAAACCAAGGAGTGTCAGACGCCTTCTCTCCCCTCTGGTACGAGACATGGTGACATGTGATTGGCTCTGAGAATCTGCAGTGGTAACTGAAATCAGCATGATGTGGTAGTAAGGTGTACTCATGGAAACCTATTTTGGAATTTTTGATGGCCCAGTGAGGGAAATAAGGGTGACATGTGTCACCACTCAAGAGGCACCACGTGGATAAATGACGAAATCATCACGTCATCTCAGAGGTCAACATATCGGAGGATGAGGACAACGTAACTCATATGAAAATGGCATTTGAAAACGTTACGATAAAGGGGGCTCTAATATTATTTGGCACATGGTTGTATGGAGCTGAAAGGAACCAAGGGATAAACAAAGGGAGCTAAGACACAATCAAGACTTTGTAGAAGTTACAATACAAAGGGGCTCTGATGTAACAATACAGTGGTAAGCTAAGTCAACGGTCATAGACCTAGTCTTATGAGAAAGATAACACTTAGGGAGCTAAGCAGCAAGGCAACTAAGGATATCATAGTTGTGTAATATCGTAACATTTCGTTTATTTGAGTGAAAATATGTTGGGGCTTTCACGAAATAGTAGAATGAGTTAAATGGATGAACGAGTTAGCATTCGTAGATTACATGCAGATCGATGGAGTTATTTTATGAAGTCATGTGGATTTGTAGAAAGCGCTGAGACAAAGAAATGAGGACAAAAATTCACAAAGAAGAACTGAAGAAAGGGAGAAAGAAATCAACTACTTTGCGTGCACGACTAGTAGATTTAAATGAGGAACTTAGTGGTCATTTTAGAGTACATTCAAGCTCTGTGGAGCAATGAATAAGCATGGGAAGTCATGGTAGAGTGTGCAGGTCACTAGAGATTAAATTCCTAGTATGGAGGATTACATAGGGAATCAATGAAGAACTCGGAACCCCATTTCTTGTTTAATTCCAGGACAAATTTCAACCAACAAACACAACAATAGCAAGAGGAGCTATACTAAGGCACACTCGAGCAGTATGGAGATAGGAAGTAGAGAAAACATTATGCATTTCACATCAGAGGATCAAAGCCATCGATTTCCATCGATTAATGTGGGGAGTAGAGTGTATAGTTTATGTGCTAAGATGAGAGAGTAGTGGGTGAGTGTTGTGAGAAGAAAAAAGAGAGGAGAGTTGAAGAGTCTGTAGGAGAGAGCCTGTGTGAGAGAATGCAGAGTTTTGAGGATATGTTTTTGTGAGTAGTGGAAAAAGTGTAGTTGTATGAGACCAAGGGAGTATTTTGAACAACAGTGGATCAAGAGCGGAAGTTGTTTCTACAAACAACCAGATTGGTATTTTCCATAGTTGTATATTCTTCTGTTTTCAGTTTGAAATTTGTATGAAATAGTAGAACAATGGCAAGAGTAGGTTGTAGCCTACATTCAAAAGAGGTTTGTGCCTCTTGGGAATGGTCCAGATTTAAACAAGAATGCAACAAATTACAAAGATAACCATAAACACAGAGATGCAGTGGAAATAATACTTCATTTCATTAATGTAAAATACCGAAATATGCTTACAAATAGAGTTGGAAATAAACTAGCTAGGGCGATGGTAGCTTATCTCTGAGAAGAGATGTGGTAGCTACATGCCTCTGAATTGTGTTACAATGAGGCTCGAAGGCCTATTTGTTGTTGAGGAATAATGGAAAACCCTTAACGTTCCAAAACCTAGCCCGAGAAGGTGAAACGCCAAATTGTGGGCCTCGTTTGGGTAAATTGGTACATCAACTTCCCAGGGTCATAACTTTGGCATACGATCTCCGTTTGACGTGCACAATATCTTGTTAGAAAGATCTATTCAAGAAATACAACTTTGGGAAGAGCAAGATCAATCCATGGACCCATTCTGCTCCCTGTTTTCCCAAAACAATGTCGTTTAGGGCCTCAAAATGGCTCCAGAAGTTCAGGACCCAAAAAACTGCTAAAAATAGTAAACTGGGCTACAATTAAGGAAATTGAAAAGCTGAAAGAAACAATGGTGGGGGTCTAAGTGGATTTGGTAGGTGGCCACCAATATCCACCTGGATCATTCCTTCCCCCTTAGGAAGCAATGGTCCCCATTGCGTTGAGTTCCTCCATGATATGAGGAAACTTCTATTGAACTTGGTCCCTAGTGAGCCAATTGCCCTGGTGAAGGAGTTGGCCTCCTTTGACAAATCGATACAATTGGATATTCTATTGGCGAGTGTGCTTGATCTATGTGTCCATGATGCGATCAGCTATAGCTTGTTCCATGCAATCTGGATTTAACTCTATGGGTGTGAGCTATTCTGCAATGTCGGATGTCTCTAGTAATGGTGGAAAGTATGGCCGAAGGTGGTCCACATTGAACACTGGGTGCAGGTCAAGAAATGGGGGAATGTTGAGCTCAAAGGCATTGTCTCCCACAACCTTGGTAATGGTGTAAGGACCATATTAGAGTGGTCTAAGTTTCCGATAGGCTCCGGTAAGGCGTTCCTTTTACAAATGCAACCAGACTTTGTCACCCACCTGAAACTTGTGTGGCACTCGATGTTGATCATGTCACTGCTTGTACTTGGCATTTGATTTCTCTAGAATGTCATGGACCTACTGGAAAATATGTTGGATGTGCTCAATGAAGCTATTTTCCTTATCCGTTTCAGACTGGATAGGAGCCGAATCTATGTGAGTGGCTATAAATGGCATGGCCACATCAATGGGACATAGTGCCTCGAATCCCAAGCCCACCTGAAAAGGGTTGTGGCCGGTTGAGTTGTGGAGAGCTCGGTTGTAGCTGTGCTAAACATAGGGGAGGCTCTCATCCCATGTGCATGCATGATGTGAGTTGTACATGCACATAATGTGTACGATCATCCTATTGAAAACCTCTGTCTAGCCATCAGTTTGAGGATGGAAGGCTATGGACTTAGTGAGTTTGGTGTCAACCATTGACCAGAGACTAGACCAAAATGTACTGAGAAACCTACTATCCCAATCTGAGATGATAGATTGTGGGATCCCAAAGTGTACCCACACTCATTCCAAGGAGTTTAGCAGTGGCTTTTGCTGTGATATTCTTCTTGCAAATAGCCATAATGGCCATCTTCGAGAACCTGTTGACGACCAAAAAAACAAAGTCGTTTCCATGCTTAGTGGAAAGAAAGCCTGACATGTAATCTATGGAGATGGATTCCCAAGGTCGACTAGGGGTAGGCAGCGAGGTATAGAGGCCTTGCTTCTTGATGGTGGTTTGGCAATGGCACAGGCAGTGCATGATCTGATGTACTTACCAACATCCTGTCAGAGATTCGGCCAATAGAAATACTTATGGAGTATTGCCACTATTTTCTTGACCCCGAAATGTCCAGTAGCCCGACTGTAGTGTGCTTCCCAAATCGTCTTGGCATGCTCACTTGAAGGAACACAAATGTGACCCAGGTGGCATAACAGGGCATCTTGGAGGTGAAAATCTAGAACATGTTGACCCTCCAAGAGTGTCTAGTATGTGTGGCCGAATTCAATGTCGCTTTTGTAGAGAAGTGGCCAATCAGAAGTCTCATGCCCACAAGAGTTGATCATAGTGGTTAACGGCATGATCGGTGGTCGACTGAGGCAATCTGAAACATTATTGATGCTACCATTCTTATACTTTATATTTGAATGGAATTGTTGCAAGTATGTGTACCACTTCTGATGGTGATCATTCTGCAATTTCCCTTGGGTTTGTATGATCTGCAGGGGTCGGTGGTCTGTGTGGATGACTGTTTCCTTCCCCAAAATGTAATGCTTCCATTGTCAGCAGGCTTGCACAATGAAATACATCTCTTTGTCATAAGTGGGATACTTTCAGACTGTGTCTGAAAGTGTCTCACTGTGATATGCCACTGGATGCCTATGCTGAGTGAGGACTGCCCCAATAGTATAGTCAGAGGGATCTGTCTCGACCTCAAATGGTTGTTGCAAGTCTAGTAATGTAAGCATTGGAGCCATGTAGAGGTGATCTTTCAACTTTTTGAATGCCTTCTATTGAGATTCAAACCAAAAGAATTTTGCTTTCGCTCCTCCCTTGGTGACTTGACTCAAGGGCCAAGTGATATGAGAAAATCCCAACATGAACCTGCAGTAGAAGTTGGCAAGACCTAGAAAGCTGCAAAGCTCTGTCAGAGTGGTTGGAGATGGCCAATCTCGAATGACTTGGATCTTGGATGGATCCACATGTACCCCCTATTCATCAACAATGTATCCTAGATACTGAACCTGGGTCATGCCAAAAGTGCATTTCTCCAAATTGGCACATAACTTGTGTTGCCACAGTGTTTGGAGAACCTGTCGGATGTGGTGGAGGTGTTCTTCCAAACTATGGCTGAAGATCAGGATGACATCCAAGTATACCACTACAAATGATTTGGCGAATGGCCACAAGATGTCGTCCATTAACCTCATGAAGGTTGCAGGAGCATTCGTCAATCTGAAAGGCATAACCAACCATCTGAAAAGGCCCTCCTTGGCTTTGAAGGTATCCTTCCACACATCAAAGGGTTTGATTGGCACTTGGTGATATCCTAACTTCAAATTGATCTTGCTGAAATATCTTTCCCCCTTTAGTTGGTCCAAGAGGTCATCAATCTGTGGGATTGGGTACCTATTATGGACAGTGATCTTGTTTAGCACCCGATAGTCAATACAGAGTCTTCAAGTCCCATCCTTCTTCTGTACCAACACGATCGAGCTCCCACAGGGCAATGAACTTGGACGGATGTGACCTTTCTGTAGCAGCTCCTAAATCTGCCTCTTGATTTCATCACTCTCCAGAATAGAGCACCAATAGATTGGTCCATTGGGCAGTAGCACACCTAGGGTCAGATCGATGGAGTGCTTGACCTGATAGTGTAGAGGAACCCCTATAGAGGAGGTGACGATATCCTTGTACTCCTCCACGACCTTGTCCATCTATAGTTGTCATGCGGAGGGGCCCTGTCTAGAGGTCGTGGCCATCATCTTCTTCATTCCTTGAGCGCATATCATCAGGAAAACCAATTTCCTAGTTTTGGAAATGAGCTTACTTCATTGTTTTATAATAATCAAAGAGATGGTAGTAGGTGGTGCTACCTCCGATATCCTGTACAACTTATTTCCCAAAGTAACAATAACAGCGCGGGGCCTTGGTTCATACACAACATGTCAGTTCCACAAGTAAGGTTGTCCTAATAATACATCTCAAACTTTAAGGGGGGTAATGTCACACAATACCTCATCTATGAAGGGCTTGATGTTGTATGGAAGGTGACACTACCGGATCACATGAAGATCCCGTCCTTGGTGAAACCACCTGATGGTGTATGGTTGTGGACGTGTTGTGGTTGGTAAGCCTAGCCGCTTCATGGCCTCTGCCGAAATGAGGTTCTTTTGGCTCCCACTGTCAACAATGAACTGTAGTGGGTAGCCCTTTACCCACATCTGGGAGTTGAAGAGACGCTCCTCCTCCTCTAGATCTTCGAGTTCCTTCTTCTGGATCTTTGTGGTGGCAACGGTGGCATTGGGCTCCACATTGATAATTTGCTTCCCTTTGTCATTCCCCTTGTCGGGTTCTAACTCAGATTCAGAACATGCATCTGATTCTAAAACCTTTAGTTTGGCCACTAGTGACTATTTGGCCCGACACTCACTTGTGTTGCGAGTGGAGCTCTTATGGAACTCACACCACTTTTCTGTGTCCTTTTTCAGCTTCACAACGTTGTTCTTTGCTTGTAGCTTTGGCATGTTTTCTTGGGCCACCCCGCCTTGGCTTTGTCCTTTGTTTTGCAGTTTGGAGGTACCTTTCCCTTGCTTCGGATCTGTAGATCCAAAGTCTCGCTTCTTCAATTTAAACTTTTGTTCGACCTTGACGGCATATCGGTATGCCGTGCCAAGTGAGGGGATGTTCAAGAATTCTATTTCTTCCTGGATTTACTTGTGTAGGTAGCTATGGTATTTGAGTATCAAATGCTGCTCCAAATCCTTGATACCCAACTTTGTATGAAGGGTATGGATAATATTGGTAAACTTCAGCACGTCTTGGTCCCTTCCCTGCCGCACTGTGGTCCACTTTATGTATTGATCCTCATAGCTTTCGATAGGGTAGTACTGTCGCTTGATCGCCTCTTGGAAGGAATCCCAAGTGGGTGTGGCTGAAAACAGTGAGCCTGTACTTTCATCCTTTTGCTGTTCTATGTTTCCCACCAGTCATTGAAGTTGGGAGCTGCTTTGAGAAGAGCGAAAATAATATTTTCTCGACTGGAAAAATCATGAACAGAAAAATAACCCTCTAGTAGATTTAACCATTTATCAATGGCATCTACGTCTATCTTACCCTCGAATATGGGGATTTCAAAATTAACTTGTACCTTAAATAGTGTAGCATTTCCAGAGTAGCTATTGGAAGCGGATGCATCGCCCCTGGGTAGCCGTTGAAGGATCTGGGTGAAGTTTTCCATCATCGCATTCCTTTGTTGCTTGAGGGCTTCTTCGAGCAGGATTTTGATAGGATCTCCTACCCCCTCATCTTTCTTTTCATCTGCCATGGGAGGCCATCGAGATTTGCGAGGCTGGTCTTGCAAAGGTTTGACCAGTTCAAGCTCTAACTCCTTATATCCCGACCTCGTTGGGGACATGCAAAGAAAAGCAGAGAAAAACCAGACCACTCTAATTCTACTAATCCGGATTTAAACAGGAATGCAACAAATTATAGAGATAACCATAAACACAAAGATGTAGTGGAAATAATACTTCATTTCATTAATGTAAAATACCGAAATATGCTTACAAACAGAGTTGGAAATAAACCAGCTAGGGCGATGGTAGCTTATCTCTGAGAAGAGATGTGGCGGATACATGCCTCTGAACTGTGTTACAATGAGGATTGAAGGCCTATTTATTGTTGAGAAATAATGGAAAACCCTTAACATTCCAAAACTTAACCCTAGAAGATGAAACGCCAAACTGTGGGCCTCGTTTGGGTAAATTGGTACATCAACTTCCCGAGGTCGTAACTTTGGCATACGATCTCCATTTGATGCGCACAATATCTTGTTAGAAAGATATATCTGAGAACTACAACTTTGGAAGAGCAACATCAAACCATGGGCCCATTTTTCTCCCAGTTTTCCCAAAAAAACGTCGTTTAGGGCCTCAAAATGGCTCTAGAAGTTCAGGACCCAAAAAAATGCTAAAAATAGTAAACTGGGCTACAATTAAGGAAACTAAAAAACTGAAAGAAACAATGGTGGGGGTCCAAGTGGATTTGGTAGGTGGCCACCAATATCCACCTGGATCAGGCAAGTTGGTTATTGCTAACTTAAGGGGGTCGGTGCCTCCTATGAGTGGGTTATCACAAAAAAAGTGATGTCTTTAAGTAGGTACTTAATTTACATAATAAACAAACAACAAATTGGTGGTTTTTCCCCTCTAGGTTTCCACATGAAGACATCGGTAAAAAAATGTGTACGATGCTCATTTGATTGGTTGTATGAAAATATGGATGCTTAAACTTTCTACTTACTTTATTTATTAATAAATTCTCCCATAAGTAATAGAACATAAAAAGGATTGAAAGCATATTCAGGAAAAAGATTTAAGAATCTCACTATTACTGATTCAACCCCCCCGCCCAACCTCTCATAATTCCTTATTCCAACAATTGACATCAAATCTAGGTTCCTTCAAGAACAATATGACCATTGCAAGGTAGAGATATAAGGAATTATGTCTAGGCAAGAGATTCAATATGCTTATTCAAGAAGAATACTAGTATTTGATGGGGCAAACTATGCCTTTTGGAAAGTGGAAAGTAAAGATGGAAACATATCTTATGTCCCTAGGAGTAGATGCTTGGACTTCAGTGCTAGTATGTTGGAAATAATACTGAGAGGGGGGGGGTTGGTGAATCAGTATTATCAAATTCTTTTCAATATGCCTTCATTAATTTATTGATCATTAACTTGTATATAATAATAAGCATGAAACAAGAAAAATAGATAGTCACACCAAAGAACACCAGATATAAGGTGGAAACCCAATGTGGGTGAAAACCACCTGCTGCAATATGTCTCTATCTTCTTTCAATTAGAAACTTCTTTTACAATGATTTTGTACTGGTGCAGTCCTTTACCAGTACGCAGGCTGCAACCTGTAGAGAGCTACAACTCTCTCTCATTTTCCAGTCTCTCTTGGAAGGGAGCTACAACCCCCTTTTTCTCTTTTACTTCTTTAAGGACCACGTTTCATAAATTTTCAAACTGGATCCATAAACATCAAATAATGAAAATCACCCAATCTCCTTATATAATGAACCAATGAATCACCCAACTCTTTAGAATGTTGTAAACAGAAAAGAATTACTAGAAATATAAACCCAGAACTCTGCTACAATAGATAAAGGACAATCAACAATAATTTCAAGATAAGACCGCAACTTCACCAATAGGGGCCTGCGTATATCCGCAGCTCTTCTGAGACTGAACTGCGCAGATCTGCACTGGTTGTTCTTCTGCTCTGCGTACTTTTTTTCAGATCCGCATCTTTGCTTCTGACATACTACGTACACATGCACTGTGCCTTCTTCTCGCCTGCGTACCTCGCACTTCACCCTTTTCTGTACTGCGTGTGCCCCACACTGTGCCCTCTCCTGCGATGCGTACCCTGCACTGCACCTTTGGTTTCGCAGCGTACTCTTGCACTGAGCCTTTTACTGAGCTGCGTACCCCCGCACTGCGCCTATGGATCGCCTGCAGACTTCTAATTAGGGCCAAATTTACAGTCCTCCAATGTGCCACAATCAGTCAGATCCACAGATCTGATTATGCACCCGAGAAATCACGACTTCATAGATTTACCTTCAAATTTACTTTTATTTAGATCAAGCATTTTACATTGACAACCCAATATTTCAGATCTTAAGATATTCAATTGAAAAATATACCTTAGCCAAGTGATCTCCTTCCCTATTTATAGTCAAGCCCTTATTCACACCATGGGACAAAACCATCAATAACCAATACAAGGGATCCAAACTGGGGCCAAAATAGATCCTCTACCACGGACCAAAACCATAGCATCAGAAATGGCAGGCTAAATATCACGGGCCAAACATAAGAAACCCCATGTGAGCGCACTTCACTACCTTGAAGTGAGTGAACTGGGGTTCCGCACCTTCTGAATGGGTAACCTATGGGTATGACCGCACCTCCTAGACGGTGAACCTGCGGGTCCGCACCTTTTGAACCATTCACCTGTGAGCCTCTTAATTTCCATCATTTTGAGATCCTGAACAGACCATTGCCACTGGAGTGAGTTGCCATCAAGTACAACACCTGTATCATAGAGCCAAACCAGAATCATAATGCCAACATAGTAGACTACAATGTCATTGATATTCCTCCTACTAATGCAGATGGTAAATTTTTTTATGGGAATAATTATAAAGCCAATAAATCCATTCTTTTTGGTCTTAACCAATTAGAACTTGTAAAGGTTATGCACTGTAAGTCTACTAAGTGTGGGTAAAGGTTAATTAGAGTCATGAAGGAGATGACAAAGTGAATCAATCAAAACTTCAAACCTTCAGAAGAGGTTTGAGAGCTTGAGAATGAGTTAAGATGAAAGCATAGCAGAGTAATTCCTCAGAGTTGATGAAGTAACCAATATCATTATAGGACTTGTTGAAGAGGTCAAGGAAGAGATGCTTATTTAGAAAACATTAGGATCTTTGCCCATGAGATTTAATATCAAAGTATCAACTATTGAAGAAATGGCTAATTTAAAGGATCTGAAGATGGACCAGCTACATGATACTATCACAGCCTATGAGATGAGAGTAGGAAGAGAGAAATTTGAACCTAATGAAGTAGCATTCAAAGTATCCAAAAATTCCAAGGAGCACAAATATCATCAAGACTGCTCCAACTTGGAATCTTATCAGTAGTTGGCTCAATTAGCCAGGAAAATGAACCGTGGCTCAGGAAAATATAAAAGGAAGTTTTCATTTAATTGATTTGACTGTGGAAGAGTTGGAAATTTCTCATCCAAATTCCCTTATAAAGAAAAGGATGAAAAGGAAGATGATCATAAGTTTGGAAACAAGTCTCAGAAACATCAGAAGAAAAAGATATATAAGAAGAAGGGGTTCTACTCCAAAGATGATAGATCAGAACCAGAGTCAAACAGTGAAAAATCTTTGAGGGATGATTCAGATAAGTATTTACTTATGAATTTTTTAGCGTACTCGAAGAAAAAAAGTAGTATGGACTCTGAAGAGGAGGAAGAAGAAGAAGGAGTAGTGGAACTTGAAGGGGAATTCATCAATGCTCTTTATGAGTTAAAGAAAGCAAGGAAAATGAATAAGAAAATGAAGGAACAACTACATCATGCTGAAGAATATATGTATAACTATGATAATGAGGAGTTTTCTCATCATAAAGAAAAACTTGAAGATGTTATCAAGAGAAAAGATAGTTTAGTCCTTATACTAGAAGAAAAACAAGGAACATGTGAGAAACTAGAAGAAGAGAACAAGCAATTAAAACAAGAGCTTCTCAAATTAAGGAAGGAAATGATCTCAAATACATGCAAAAATGACATTTTGTCTTTGAAAGTTAAATTGGAACAAGCTAAATGAAAGGAAGAAGTTCTTCAAGACTTGATCCATGAATGGGAAGAGGATTGTCAGTGTCTTGAGGCAAAGGTTGTCTCTCTAAGAACATATGTTGAGGGAATAAAGACCGAGAATGGTTTAAATGAAAAATTTGGAGAAGGCACAAGGAAACTAGATCAGATTCTAAATAGCTAAAGGCCCTCAAGAATCAAAACAAGTCTGGGATACTCAAAGACACACGAATCTTCTATGGAGAAGATAAACTTCAGGTCTCCAGGATTCTAAGAACCGTAGGGTTGTGTAAAGAAGCATCGAGAGAGGTTCAATGAAGACAAAAGAGAAGCAATGAAAAGAGAAGATCGTCAATGGAGAATGAATCAATCAACCAGACAACCAAGGTACCTTCATGAACAAACTCATAAGACTTCCAACAATATGCATACCTATTTATTTTATGGTCATTGTTATAAGTTTCATATCTTTGGACATAAATTTTTTGATTGTAGAAGGATCAAAGTTGAAAGAGATGGAAATCCTAGATATAATAAGTTTGATAATTTTAAATCTCAAAACTCTCCTCTCAGAGATCAAAATGTATTCTCTCCCTTGTTAAGCGAATTAGAATTCTTAAAATGTAATAATTTTGGGCATAAAGAAAGTGAGTGTATAAGTAGGTTTGAATACCTATCTAAGTTCCAAAATATTAGACAATTAACTATCCAAAAGGATAAGGGGAGTTGGAAACAAAAGACTAAAAATAGCATGTAGTGTGGACTCGCTCTATCAACCCATAATCGAGAGAACAAACGGTATGTGGATAGTGGTCATTTCAAGAATATGACTGTGGCTAAAAGAAAAATTTTGTCACTAAAAGAAAAGGAAAAAGGAAACAATGTCACCTTCAAAAACAATGATCCATCAATAATTAACGGTAAACGCATGGCCAGCCTTGATCAAAAGTTAAAAGCACAAAATGTGTTGTATGTGGAAGGTCTCAAGAACAATCGGCTTAGTTTTAGCCAAATGTGTGATAATGGCTATAATGTGACCTTTCGATCCAAATATTGTGAGATCCACAACATGACGAATGGAGAGTTGGTGGGAAAAGCAATTAGAACCCACAACAATGTATATGTGTTTGATGATTCCAATGTTAAATACCATTTAAGAAAAACGAATGAAGCGCAGTTATGGAACAAAAGGCTTAGGAATATGAATTTTGATAGTTTGATAAAAGTTAGCAGGATGGGAGTTGTGAGAGGATTACCAAGACAATCAAGGCCCAATAAATCAATCTATAAGTCATGTCAATTTGGCAAGTAGACTAGGACTCATTTCAAGTCAAAAGTGTTATCATCATCTAGAACACTAGAGCTCATTCACACAAATATTTTTTCCCCAACTAGAGCAAAAACCCCAAAAGGAGAAAGATATTTCATGCTGCTTATTGATGATTTTACCAAGGTCACCTAGATTGTGCTCTTAAAAGAAAAGACAGACTCATTTAAGCATTTAAAAAAATTTAAAGCTCAAGTAGAAAATGAGAAAGACTTAAAGATAAAATGCTTAAGATTAGATAGAGTACACTTCAAGAGAGTTTGAAGAATTCTGTGAAGAGAATTACATTAAGAGGAAGTAATCAGTGGCTAGAACTCCACAACAAAATGGGGTAGTGGAGAGAAAGAACAAAACAATGTAGGAAATGGCTAGAGAAATGTTGGATGAAGCATATGTGTCTCACATCTTCTGGGGAGATGAAACTCGGGCAATAGTGTATTTTTCAAACAAAACTCAACTCATACCTAATAGTAATAAAACTCCCTATGAGTTGTGGAAGAGAATATGTGCATCAGTTAAACACGTCAAGATGTTTGGGAGAAAATTATTTATCAAAAGGAATGATAAGAATCCTAGAAATTTTGACTCTTGCACTAACAAGGGAATATCACTGGGGTACTTTTCTCCAAGTAAAGAATATAAGTGTTACAACAAGAGGACAAAGAAGATTGAGTATTGCATTGATGTGATAGTAGATTAAATAGCTTCACAACCTTAGTACTAAAAGAAATATAAACTCAGATGATGAAGAAAATCTAGATATGAGGTCCACAAATCTAGAAGAAACAAATTCAGATAGTGAAGGTGAGGAAGCAGGCCCAACTCCAAGGTGAAAATACACCTTGTAGGTATGTACAGAAAGAAAATCCTAAGAGTCAAATATTTGGATATCAAAGACTTGGTGTTCAAACAAAGAGGAAACTTGTTGCCAATACAAGCTATGTGAGTCTGGCTTCATTGTCACATATTGAACCCAAGAATATTAACCAAGAAATTGAGGACAAGTTCTACGTGAAAGCTATGAATGAAGAACTTAACCATATTGAAAATAATGACACTTGGGAGCTTGTTCCAAGGCATAAACAGAAAAATGTTATTGGAATGAAATGGGTTTTCAAAAACAAGCTAAATGAGCAGGGTCAAGTAATTAGGAACAAGGCTAAATTGGTCTGCAGAGGGTATGCCCAAATAGAAGGGGCAGATTTTGAGGAAAATGTTGCACCAGTAGCAAGGCTTGAATCTATTAGAATATTTATTTCACCTTCCTGCCATAAAAACATCAACATATATAAGATGGTTGTGAAATCTACATTTCTAAATGGAGATATGGAAGAATAAGTTGACATTGAGTAGCCAGAAGAATTTATACTCACCATAGATGAAGGGTTTGTATGAAAATTGAAAAAGGCTCTATATGGATTGAAATAGAACCTCAGAGCTTGGTATAAGAGGCTAGATAAATACCTATAGTAACAAGGCTTTCAGAAAGTTACAATTAACAACAATTCATACATTAAATGTGAAGGTGACCATCTACGAATTGTAGTAATGTATGTGGATGATATAATCTTTGTGAGTGACATGGAACAATTGGGGCATCAATTCACAAAATTTATGTAGATATAGGTCAAAATTTCCATGATTGGAGAGTGTGCCTTCTTCTTGGGTTTGAAAATCTCTAAGTCTCCATAAGGAGTATTTATCTCCAAATCTAAATATCTCAAGGAAACTCTGAAGAAGTTTGGGCTGGAAGATTGTAAGCCAGTGAGCACACCTATGACTACAAGATGCAAATTAAGCAAAAAATACGAAACACCACAGGTAAATTAGACTGAACACAAATCCATGATAGTGAGCTTGTTGTATCTTACAACTTTAAGGCCAGACATCATGCAAGATGTGGGTCTTGTGGCCAAATTTTAGGCCTTCCCTCGTGAAATTTATGTTGTTGATGTCAAAATGATTTTCAAATATATTCATGGAACAACATAATATGGACTTTGGTATGTATCCTAAGAGAAAATAATTTAATTTTAAGGCCTACACTGATGCTAATTGGGATGGTAGTATTAATGATAGGAAAACACCTCTAGTGCAACTTTCTTCTTGGGGAAAATCTTGGTGTCATGGGTCAGCATGAAACAACCTTCGTTTATTTATCAAGTGTTGAAGTAGAGTATATAATTGTTGATAGTTGTCACACCCATATTCTATGGATGAAGTAGACTTTAAAAGATATTTAGGTACACATGACTAATCCTATTCCAATTATGTGTGATAATAAAAGTGCCATCGGCATCTCCAAAAATCCATTCATGAATTCAAAGACTACACATATTCCTATCAAGTTCCATTTCTTGAGGGAACAAGTTGCATCCAATGTTGACAAAATTGAGTACATGGCCACTAAAGATCAACTTGCAAATATCTTTACTAAGCCCCTAGCAAGAAAACCCTTTGAGTATCTCAGGCAACAAATAGGAGTTGTGACTCCTCCTTCCAAATGGGTTCATTTTGGTAGATGTTGGCAACTACTCGGCATGTGGGATCAATTGAGGAGTAGGATGTAGTGGACTAGGGGGATTATTAAAGAAGTATTATTTTCCATTGATACCAAAGCGAGAGAAGATGACTAGGAAATAGGAAAATACCATGCCTAACTTTAGGGGGATCTTATGGGCTTGCAAAGACCATACCTAGGTTCAAGGGAATCTTATGGTGTTGCCATCAATGCCAAAGGGGGATATTGTTAGATAGTTGGGAATGACTGGATAGCTAGTGGATATGATTGTGTTGGCAAGATTTTGTTGGTAGTGATGTCAACTAGATTAGGATGGTGTTTGAGAGTCCAAGAGGATTCCCATGGTTTCTGCAGTACTCTGTAGAGAATCATCATAGTAGTAGGCTTATTGGAGAAGCCGTAAATAATGAATATGGTGATTGGGAGTCCAAGAGGAATCCCATGGTTACTGTAGTTCTCTATAGAGAATCATCATAGTAGCAAGCTTACTAGAGAAGCCATAAAATCATGACTATGGTAGTTGGGAGTTCAGGGATCCACGAGAAAATAATTATAGAGAGTTTGCAACCATTTTATAGGTAGTATATGGGATCAAAGCCTACATCTGACCCTATTCATTGGAAAGTGATCTGAAATATCTTTCCAATGGTGTGTGGAAGTCTAAAAATTGTCTTCTAGATCAAAAGTTATGGTCTGTTGAAGTCAGGAACTTGGAGTCCTAAGCAGGTTAAAATATCAAAGGTGAGCACATTGGAGTAGACTATATCGAAGATCTGAATATCAAAACCTTATATCACATCAGGATTTAATATCGGAACATCAAAGAAGGCTAAATAGGAGATTGGAGAATATCAAAACCTTAGAGCACATCAGGACTCGATATTGTAACATCAGAGTAGGCTAAATCGTAGATTGGAGAATATCAGAACCCCATAGCATAGGGCCATAGGAGCATCGGAGGGTTGATATCGGAGTAGGAAATATCAGAATATTGGAGGTTAGAGCATATCATAATATCAGAACCTCCTAAGTCCTTACCATTACAACTCTTTGAAAGTGCCAAGGTTTGTCAAGGTGTAGAAATACAAAGGTTTTCATTGCAAAACTAAGGAGCTAAGCACCAAGGCGACTAAGTATATTGGATTTGTGTAATATCATAACATTTATTTTGTTTGATTTATGATATGTTGGGGATTCGATGAAATAGTATGGTGAGTTAAATGGATGAATGGTTTGGTAGCGAAATATTAAATGTAGCTTGGTGGCATTGGTTTATGGAGTCATCTCAATTTGCAAAAAGTGCTGACACAAGTCAACGAGGACAATAGTTCATAGAGAATAATTGAATAAAGGGATAAATCAATCAACTTCTTCACGTGAACAACTAGTAGATTTAAATAAGAAATAGAGTAGCTATTTTAAAGTACTTTCAAGCTCTGTGGAGGAATGAATAAGCATGGGAAGTCACGATAAAGTGTGCAGGCTGTCTTAGATTAAATTATCAGTATTGAGGATTACATAGGGACTCAGTGAAGAAATCAGAAGCCCATTTTATGTGTTTAACTCAAGGACAAAGTTCAACCAGCAGATGCAACAGTAGAAAGAGGATCCATATTGAGGTACACTTAGGAAATATTGACATAGGAAATAGAGACAACATTGTACAGTGTGCATCAAAGGATCAAAACCATAGATTTCCATCAAGCAATGTGGGGAGTAGAGTGTATAGTTGATGTGCTAAGCAATATATTGAGAGCAGTGGGTATGTGCTGTGAGAAGAACAATGAGAGAAGAGATGAAGAGTGTGCAACAATGTTAGGCCCCTACACTACTAGTGTAACCCCTTATTATTATTAGTATAACCCTCTTATTATATTGATGTACCCATGTAGTGCCCATATTGTTACTATTGTGCCCCATAGAAGCCCACTATTGTTATTATTGTGCCCTTACATTATTATTGTTATCTAGGCTCTGATTATATAATGACCCCTTAGACTCCTATATATAGAAAGGATCTTTTCATTTGTATCATCGAAGAATTGTTCATTTATGTAATGTAAAGGAGGTTGCCCCCTCGAAGAGGCTGAATTCTAAGGTGTTGATCTATCTTTTCTATCTTTTCTTGAGCTGGTTTCATAACATTTGGTATCAGAGCTTTGGATTCTAGGGTTTCGTTGCTCCAAACAGGTCATCGTGGTATTCTCGCTATAACTTTTTTTTGCGATGTTTCAGAAGTAAAAAAAAACCCATTTGAGAATACATCGTGATAAATCTCATGTCCGAATTTTAGAGCTTTTTGTGCTGTATTTTCAGAGATATGATCTGAGGAGGTTGGTCTTTTGGCAGACTCCTGAATTACATTCCAAACAGGTGACCTGAGTAAAATCATCATAACCTTCTCTCTGAGCATTGGATTGAAATTTCGTAAGAAGGTGTAGAAAGAGGACGGACTGTAGTTGCTTCTATATATTTTTCAGAGCTAAAGGTCGAAACAGTGACTCGTGGAACGTCGTACAAGTTCACTCTACGGAACTAGTCTATAATTAGGTCACGGTGGGAGATTTGGCATAACTCTTCATTGGAGAATCCAATTGGGGTCAGACTGGTGGCATTAGAAAGAGGACATAGAGGGCTACCATAGGTCACAATTTTAGAACTTAAATATCTGAAAGTACAGAGTTACAGTCGTTTCAAGATCGAACTCATAAAATCAAGAAAAAACAAGATGAGGAAGTTTGATGGGAAGGATCCGATAAATTGGATACTTCAGATGGAGCAATATTTTGGTCTACATGGTGTACCATTGTTACAGAAGGTATGTATTGCATCTTCATAGTTAGAACCAGATCAATTTTTATGGTATAAAGGGCTTTGTTCTCGTAAACGACTTGTTACATGGTCAATTCTCACAGAGGAAATGATAGCACATTATGAGGATACAAAGAGCAACACCTTCTTTAGAGCAACACCAACAACAATTGGAAAGAGTAAAAGGGCTTTGTGACATACTAGAAAGTAAAATTATGGAAACAATGAATTCTACCCTCACAGCTATGAAGATGGAAGTGTTGTTTCTCCTAACCTTCCACAACCTACAAGGGTTACACCACAACAATTGGAAGAAAAAAGAGAAAAAGGGCTTTGTTACAATTGTGATAGCAAATGCACTAAAGGTCATAAGTGTGTTGAGAAGAAATTATTTTACATAGAGTATGAAGAGGAGGAAGAAAAGGATCAAGAAACACCAAAAGAAGAGGATATACGCCAGGATCCAACCCCAAAGATAGAAGAAATGAATCATACCATATCTTGTAAAGCATTGGCAGGAATTACCACTCCTGAAACTATCGAGATAGAAGGACATATCAAGAAGAAAAATGTTCAAGAAGTGAAAGATCACATCGAGCATCAAGAAATGAATATTGCCACAACTTGAAGAGGAAGATAAAATCATATTGGAACCTGGAGCAGTCACAGAAACAAGAACCCGACAGCTATGAAATCAATCAATTTCAGAGTATCTCATCAAGTGGAAGAACTTACCCGCTAAAGATTCCACATCGGAGGACAAGAAGTTTATACAGAAGCATCAAGAACTACTCAAGCATTGAGGACAACACTTTTTAAGGAGAGGGGCATGTTAGGCCCCTATACTACTAGTGTAACCCCTTATTATTATTAGTATAACCCTCTTATTATATTGATGTACCCATGTAGTGCCCATATTGTTATTATTGTGCCCCATAGAAGCCCACTATTGTTATTATTGTGCCCTTACATTATTATTGTTATCTAGGCTCTGATTATATAATGACCCGTTAGACTCCTATATATATAAAGGAGGTCTTCTCATTTGTATCATCCAAGAATTGTTCATTTATGTAATGTAAAGGAGGTTGCCCCCTCAAAGAGGCTGAGTTCTAAGGCATTGATCTATCTTTTCTATCTTTTCTTGAGCTGGTTTCATAACAAACAAAGAGCCTGTGTGAGAGAAGGGAGAGTTTTGAGGATATGTTGTTGTGAGTAGTAGGAAAAGTGCATTTGTATGAGACCAAGTAAGTTTGTGGAACAATAGTGAATTGAGAGTGGAATTTGTTTCTACAATCAACCAGATTGGTATTTTCCATAGTTGTATATGCCTTTGTTTTCAGTTTGAAATTGTATGAAATAGTAGAACAATGATAAGAGTAAGCTGTAGCATGCATTCAAAATAGGTTGGTTCCTATTGGAAATTTGGTTCTTGCTAACCTAAGGGGGTCAGTGCCTCTTGTGAGTGGGTTCTCACAAACAAGCTGATGTAATTAAGTAGGTGCTTAATTTACCTCATAAACAAAAAACCAATTGGTGGTTTTTCCCCTCTAGATTTCCACGTGAAAATATTGGTGTCAAAATGTGTATTCTGCTCATGTGATTAGTTGTATGAACATATGAATGCTTAAACTTTCTGCTTACTTTATTTATGAATAGTTTCTCTCATAAGTAATAGAAAATAAAAAGGACTAAAAACATATTTAGGAAAAATATTGAAGAATCTCACTATTAGTGATTCACCCCCCCTCCTAGTAATTCCTTATTCCAACATAATAATTTGGGATGACTCCATAACCCAATGGAAAAGACAATTAATCTGATTATTACTTCTTAAGAATTCATAAGGGGTCATTATCCCACAACTGGCACCAAATGTTGATGTGTTTCAATGTCACACCAAATAGAGTGATTCTTAAACAAACAAAAAATTCAATCAATTTTAAAGTTGCAAATCTTCTCCAGGAAAGGCCAACAAGGATGGTTTCTCTTTTCAAATGAGAAAAGAAAAGAAAAGATATTAGAAATAAAGAAAGCGCTCATGTTTTCATTAGATAGCCCTAAATATGCGATTCATTCAACATTTTATGAAAAAAAAGGTCATCTACCAAATATAGCACTTTTTCCGCAAATATCTCCATTATTTCATTTTTATCATTATGTCCATTATTCACCTCATTTATCCATTTTCCATTTTTTGAACTAAGTATTATTTTCATGAGGAATTTCACACAACTTATTTTATAAATTGTCACTTCTCATCTTCACATTATTAGTATTTCTCATATGAATTTGATCATAAGTTCCTTTGGAATATCTCCTTATGGCACATGGTAGCCAACTAAACATATCCCAAGGTGACACTTGGAAGGTATTAGTTGGAAAAAGATGACTAGTCAAAGAGGCGATAACCAAAAACTACATTATGTGTAAGATATGCAAGGTTTCATGCCTCTTTATACATCATATGAAGATAATATAAAGTGCAAATTTATGCATAAATCATTATAAATTCCTTGCCATAATGTAAGTGGGATGAGTAAGGAATATTTGTAAATAACAAAATACAAAACATATGTGGAGTAGATTGATAGTTGTTGAATCACTTTGTGCAGATCAACGATGGCTGAGTCATGAATGTTTCTAGGGCATAACTTGAGTTCTAGATGTTTTTTGGGGGAAAATGAGAGATTGTTTGAAATTTACAACAATGAAGAACATTTTGGAATCAGTTTCCATGGATAAAATTATATATATCATCTTAGAAAATTAAAATAACACTTGTGACCAATTCTAGGCCTATTACCAAATTAGTTTTGAAAATGATTCATAGAAAGGGAAATATGGAATATCTAAACATGACATAGCTTGGAGGGAAAATTCCTAACTTTCAAAATATATCTTACCATCAAGTAATTCTAAAGATGGAGACAATATTATAAAGGGAGAAAATCATAACGAAAAGAGGTGTTAAGAGAGAGAGTTCATTCCACTAATTATTGATCTAGGAAACCATCAACAACACTTCAGAAAACCATCAACATGAAACAAGAAGAAAATAACAAATGATCATAACACATGATATGATAATGGAGTTTGTCCAGTTTGGACTACATCTCCAGGCCCTGGGTCAAGAGTGGGGAGGTTGCTTCATTAGTCTCTAGAAGAATATGAGTACACAATAAAACCTATGTCAAAAAAAGGATGAAGCCTTTATCTAGAGTGGCATGTCTATCCCAAGAGGCATTCTCCTACAAAGAACTCTCACTCGCAAGACATTCTCCTTCAGCATGACAAAGGAATGGTCTCTTACAAAGTAGCATAAATGGACTCACACATAAGTGGCATAAAATGAACTTCTTGAATTCACTAATTAGATCTAAGGAATACTCATAATCATCATATACATCTCGAAATTCTGAGACTAATGTGATCCAGATTTAAAAAGGAACACAACAAATTAAAGATAAAACCATACATACAGAGATGCAACAGAAATAATACTTCATTTCATTACTGTAAAATACTGAAATATGCTTACAAACATAAATGGAAATAAACTAGCTAGGGTGATGGTAGCTTATATTTGAGAAGATATGTGGCGGCTACATGCCTCTGAACTGTCTTACAATTAGTCTTGAAGGCCTATTTATTGTTCAGAAACAATGGAAAGTCCTAAACATCCAAAAACCTAACCCTAGGAGATGAAGCGCCAAACTATGGGCCCCATTTTGGGTAAATTGGTACATCAAGTTCTCGGGGTCGTAGATTTGGCATATGATCTCCATTTGACGTGCACAATACCTCGTTAGAAATATCTACCCGAGGAAAACAATTTTTGGAAGAGAAACATCGGTTGATGGACCCATGTTGCTCCCAATTTTCCCAAAAAATGTCGTTTAGGGCCTCAAAACACCTCTAGAAATTTAGGACCCAAAAAAATGCTAAAAATAGTAAACTGTGCTACAATTAAGGAAACTGAAAAATTGAAAGAAACAATGGTGGGGGCCCAAGTGGAATTGGTGGGTGGCCACCAATATCCACTTGGGTCATTACTTCCCCCTTAGGAAGCAATGGTCCCCATTGCATTGAGTTCCTACATTAGATGAGGAAACTTTTGTTGAACTTCGTCCCTAGTGAGCCACTCGCAATGGTGGAGTTGGCCTAATTTGACAACTCGATACAGTTGGATCTTCTGCTGGTGAGTGTGCTTGATCTGTGTGTCCATGATTCGATCAGTTGTAGCTTGTTCCATGCAATCTGGATTTAACTCTATGGGTGTGAGTTGTTCTGCAATGTCAGATGTGTCTAGTAATGGTGGAAAGTATGGTCGAAGGCGATCCAAATTGAACACTGGCTGCAGGCCAAGGAATGGGGGAATGTTGAGCTCAAATGCATTGTCTCCCATAGGCTTGGTAATGGTATAAGGACTATATCGGAGTGGTATGAGTTTTCGATAGGCTTCGGTAAGGCGTTTCTTTTGCAAATGAAACTAGACTTTGTCGCCCACCTAAAACTTGTGTGGCACCCGATGTTGATCATGTCACTGCTTGTACTTGGTATTTTATTTCTCCAGAATGTCATGGAACTACTAGTGAATATGTTGGATGTGCTCAATGAAGTTGTTCGCCTTATCTATTTCAGACTCAACATGAGCTGAATCTGCCTGAGTAGCTACAAATGGCATGGCCTCATCAATGGGACATAGTGGCTGGAATCCCAAGCCCACCTCAAAAGGGTTGTGGCCAATCAAGTTGTGGAGAGCTCGGTTATAGATGTGTTTAACATATTAGAGGCTCTCATCGCATGTGCATGGATTCTTTGAGTCGTACATGTGCAGAATGTGTACAATCATCTTGTTGACAACCTTTGTCTAACAATCAGTTTGGGGATGGAAGGCTGTAGATTTCTTGAGTTTGGTGTCCAAAATCGACCAGAGACTGGAAAAAAATGTACTGAGGAACCTACTATCCCGATCTAAGATGATAGAATTGGGAATCCCAAAGTGTACCCACACTCATTCAAAGAAGAGTTTAGTAGTGGCTTCTACTATGATATTCTTCTTGCAAGCCGTCATAATGGCCATCTTCGAGAACCTGTCGATGAGCACAAAAAAAAAATCGTTCCATGCTTAGTAGAAGGAAGGCCCGGATGTAATCCATGGAGATGGATTCCTAAGGTCGACTAGGGGTAGGAAATAGGGTATAGAGGCCTTGCTTCTCGATGGTTGGTTTGTCAATGGCGCAGGAAGTTCATGATCTGATGTACTTCCTGACATCCTATCAAAGATTCAGCGAATAGAAATAATTTTGTGGAACTTCCACTATTTTCTCGACCTCGAAATGCCTAGCAGCCCAACTATAGTGTGCTTCCCAAATCATTTTGGCACATTCACTTGAAGGAACACAAAGGTGACCAAGGTGACATAACAAGGCATCCTAGAGGTGAAAATGGGGAACATGATGAGCCTCCAAGAATGTCTTATATGTGTGGCCAAATTCTGGGTCGCTTTTGTAGAGAAGTGGCCAATGAGAGGTCTTGTGCCCACAAGAGTTGAGCATGGTGGTTAACACCATGATCGGTGGTCAACTGAGGCAATCTGCAACATTATTGGTGTTGCTCTTCTTATACTTGATATTCAAATGGAACTATTGCAGGTATGTGGACCACTTCTGATGGCGATCATTCTGCAATTTCCCTTGGGTTTGCATGAAATGCAAGGGTTGATGGTCTATGTGGATGATCGTTTCCTTCCCCAAAATGTAATGCTTCCATTGTCGACAGGTTTGCATAATGGAATACATTTCTTTGTCCTAAGTGGGATACTTCTGGATTGTGTCAAAAAGTGTCTCACTGTGATATGCCACTAGATCGCTGTGTTGAGTAAGGACTGCCCTAATAGTATAGTCAGAGGCATCTGTCTCGACCTCAAATTGTTGTTGCAAGTCTGGTAATGCGAGCACTGGTGCCAAGTAGAGGCAATGTTTCAACTCTGTGAATGCCTTTTGTTGAGATTCAAACCAAAAGAAATTTTCTTTCGCTCCTCCCTTGGCGACTTGATTCAAGGGCCAAGTGATATGAGAAAATCCCAACACGAACTTATGGTAGAAGTTGGCAAGACCCAAAAAGTTGTAGAGCTCTGTCAGAGTGGTTGGATATGGCTAATCCTGAATGACTTGGATCTTGGATAGATCCATATGCACCCCCCGTTCAAAAATAATATATCCTAGATACTGAACCTAGGTCATGCCAAAAGTGCATTTCTCCAAATTGGCACATAACTTGTGTTGTTGTAGTGCTTGGAGAACCTATTGGATGTGGTGGAGGTGCTCTTCCCAACTTTGGCTGAAGATTAGGATGTCATCTAAGTATACAACTACAACTGAGTTGGTGAATGGCTGTAAGATGTCATCCATTAGTGTCATGAAGGCTGCAGGAGCATTCATCAACCTGAAAGGCATAACCAACCATTAAAAAGGCCCTCCTTCTCTTTGAAGGTAGTCTTCCACACATTGGAGGGTTCAATGGGTACCTAGTGATATACTGACTTAAAATTGATCTTGCTAAAATATTTTGCCCCCTTTAGTTGGTCCAAGAGGTCACCAATCCATGGGATTGGGTACCTATTAAGGACAGTGATCCTTTTCAGCACCCAATAGTCAATACAAAGTCTCCAAGTCCCATCCTTCTTTTGTACCAACATGATCACACTCCCACAGGGAGATGAACTCAGACGGATGTGACCTTTCTGCAGTAGCTGCTAAATCTGCCTCTTGATTTCATCGTTCTCTAGAACAGAGTGCCGATAGATTGGTCCATTGGGCAGCGGGACACCTGGGGTTAGATCGATGGAGTGCTTGACCTGATAGTGCAGAGGAACCCCTATGGGGGATGTGAAGATGTCCTCATACTCCTCCACGACCTTGTCCTTTTGTAGTTGTCATACTGAGGGGCTCTATCTGGAGGTCGTGGCCACCATCTTCTTCTTTCCTTAAGGACATATCATCAGGAAAACAAATTTCCCGGTTTCGGAAATGATCTTACTGCATTGTTTTGCAGTAACCAAAGAGATGGCGGTAGGCAGTGCTACCTATGATATCCTATACAACTTATTTCCCAAGGTAACAATAACAACATGAGGTCTTGATTCATACACAGCATGTCCCTTCCACAAGTATGGCTGGCCTAATAATACATCACAAACATCAAGAGGAGAAACATCACACAATACCTCATCCATGAAGGGCTTGATGTTGTATGGAAGGCAACACTACTAGCTCACGTGAAGCTCCCATCCTTGGTGAAGCCACTCGATGGTGTACGGTTGTGGATGTGTTGTGATCGGTAGGCCTAGTAGCTTCATGGCCTCTACTAAAATGAGGTTCTTTTGGCTCCCACTATCGATAATGAATTATAGCGAGGAGCCCTTTACCCACATCTGGGAGTGGAAGAGGTGCTCTTCCTCCTCTGGATGTTCGGGTTCCTCCTTCTGGATCTTCATGGTGGAAACAATGGCGTTGGGATCTGCATTGATAATCTGCTTCCCTTTGTCATTCCCCTTGTCAGGTTTTGACTCAAAGTTAGAACATGCATTTGATTCTGAAACCTTTAGCTTAGCCACCAACGACTGCTTAACCTGACACTCACTTGTGTTGTGAGTGGATCTCTTATGGAGCTCACATCACTTTATCGTGTCCTTTTTCGGCTTCACAACGCTATTCTTCACTTGCAGCTTTGGCGGGTTGTCTTGAGCTACCCTGCCTTGGCTTTGTCCTTTGTTCTGCAGTTTAGGGGCACCTTTCCCTTGTTCGGATTCACAGATCCAATGTCTTGCTTCTTCTATTTAAGCTTTTGCTTGACCTTGACAACGTATAGGTATGTCGTGCAAAGAGCGAGGAGATGTTTAGGAATTCTATTTCATCCTAGATGTACCTGTGTAGGCAACCATGGTATTTGAGTACCAAATGCTGCTCCAAACCATTGATACCCAACTTTGTGTGAAGGGTATGGAAAATATTGGTAAACTCTGACACGTCTTGGTCCCTTCCTTGCCACAACAGGTCCACTTAATGTATTGATCCTCATAGCTTCTGACAGGGTAGTATTTCTCCTTGATGGCAGCCCAGAATGAATTCCAAGTGGGTACGGCTGAAAACAGTGAGGTTGTACTTTCATCCTTTTGCTTGCAGTAGGTTTCCCACCAATCCTTGACGTGGGAGGCAACTTTGAGAAAAGCAAAAGTAATCTTTTCAAAGGCCGAAAAAATCATGAACAGAAAAATACCCTTCTAGTAGATTTAACCATTTATCTATGGCTTCTACATCTATCTAACCCTCTAATATGGGAATTTCAAAGTTAACTTGTACCTTAAAGGGTGTGGCACTTCTAGAGTAGATGTTGGAAGTAGATGTGTCGCCCCTGGGTAGCCACTGAAGGATCTGGGCAAAGTTGTCCATCATCGCGTTCCTTTGTCACTCAAGGGCCTCTTCGAGCAAGATTTTGATAGGATCTCCTGCCCCCTCATCTTTATTTTCATCCACCATGGGAGGCAATTGGGATTTGCAAGGCTAGTCTTGCAAAGGTTCGACCAGTTCAAGCCATAACTCCTTGTATCCTGACCTTGTTGGGGACATGCAAAGAAAGATAGAGAAAGAGTAGACCACCCTTATACCACTGATCCATATTTAGGTAAGAACACAACAAATTATAGATATAGCCATACATACAGAGATGCAACAAAAATAATACCTCATTTCATTACTGTAAAATACTGAAATATGCTTACAAACAGAAATGGAAATAAACTAGCTAGGGTGATGGTAGCTTATCTCTGAGAAGAGATGTGGCAAATACATGCCTATGAAGTGTCTTACAATGAGGCACGAATGCCTATTTATTGTTGAGAAACAATGGAAAACCTTAAACATCCAAAAACCTAACCCTAGGAGATGAAGCGCCAAACAATGGGCCCCATTTCAGGTAAATTGGTACATCAACTTCCTGGGGTCATAACTTTGGCATATGATCTCTGTTTGACGCACACAATACCTCATTAGAAAGATATATTTGGGGAATACAACATTGAGAAGAGAAAAATTCATCCATGGACCCATGTTGCTCCCAATTTTCCCAAAAAACTTAGTCTAGGGCCACAAAACGGCTCTGAAAGTTCGAGACCCAAAAAACTGCTAAAAATAGTAAACTGTGCTACAATTAAGGAAATTGAAAAATTGAAAGAAACAATGGTGGGGTTCCAAGTGGAATTGGCGGGTGGCCAACAATATCCACCTGGATCATAATGGCTATAAACAAGACTAATTTTTGGAAAAAACAAGCAAAGTGGCCAAAAGCATCAATATACCTCCCATTTTCGTGATGGCCTAAAAGTAAGATCCTCGGATGAAGAAATGGACTGCACCATCAATTTCCTTGGCAAAAATCATGAAATTTGACTATAAAGTTGACCCTGTTTTCAAACTATCAAATTTGGGCCTCTAGGGAATGAAAAAGATTCCTTACAAATTCTTATGTCAAGGTTCCACCTTCAAAGTTCCATTGCTCAACGTTTTTCCTCTGGGAATTCAGCTACCCATATCAAAAAACCATTTGTAGCATCAAATTCCTGGTGAAATTCTAGGTAATCTGAGTATAAATTTGACATATTTCTGACACTATCAAAATTTTACTTTGAGAGAATCTAAATATTCCTTTAGTTCATGGTTCTACCCCTAAGGTCATGGTTCCACATCTCGATATCCATGCCCATGAATGTGCCTCTTGCTCATTGTTCCTCAACTTTGTCTCCACCCATCATACAAAGAGTTTTGGTTTTTATAAAATTAATTGGAGAACTTACCAACCTTAGCCCTGTTGGGCTGTTGGTGGCCACTCACTTGTTTAGCCTCTTTTTACTGACGGGTTCTAGGTTCCATACCTACCCACTCCAATTAGCACATCATTTGTTAAGTTGTTGGTGCATTATTTTTTATTAGCGTTGTTTGTTAATTTTAAAATGAGGCTCTATTGGTTTGTGGTTATGGGTAGTGTATTTTTGGGGTTGGGCACTTAGCCGATGCGAGTTTGATCCTTGTTGGCCCTGTTTTCAATGGTGGTAATATGTGTTGGGTCATCGACCCATTATATTTTTTGGTGGTTGGGCGAGTCCATCGATGGGTGGTCTTCCCACCATATATATAATACATTTATTATATGGTGTCCGAGGTTGGTCGGGGTGGCAATTCACCACCCCATTTCTTATTTTATCTTTTATTTTTTATGAAACAACCATTAAAATTTGCCTGTCGTATTTTTAGGGGTTACTATAAAAATTAAATAGGTGATAATTTTATCATTTCTTTCTAGCACAAAGTGTCAATTTTTCACTCAGTTAGCTGCCGCCAAATTTAATTGGTTAGCAAAATTTAACTGGCCCCAAATTTAGTTGGTGAAAAAAGTAATAATACTTTTGACTTGAACTTTGACTAATAATAAATTGCACATATGAAGTCATATTTAAGTTCCATCCATGTTGTTCGTATCAGGATGACAAGCTCTTTGATCTAGTCCTAGTTTCGATGAAATCCGAAGAATTCAATTTTGAGCCTTTGCAAAGGCACCTAGATCAATTGTACTTCTGTAATAGTGTACCCTCATATTAACTAGTCCACGTAAGCCTAATCCTAGTTTATGGAAGAATTCTTTTACATTTTACATTTAAGTATCGATATTTGTTAAATGCTAAAGGCATTTACTTTACCCAAAAAATTAAAGTTTGTAAAATTATTTTGTATCTCTCACAAAGAGCTATTTTTGGGATTGATTTTCATCTATGGTTTCTATACTTGTAAAGTGGTGAAATTAGGTGATTTTCAGCTATAGGTCTTTATGAAATTTGAATTCATCAAATAATTTTAGATCTTTCTAAATATATGGGACATTTTATTTATATTTTTTCTATTTCTTTACTTCAAATCTATTCTCCTCATGATTTGTGAATGGATGTACATAATGGATTGAATCTTGAAAGTATATCTATTTCTAGTATCATTATTTTATTTTCCTTTTGAAAACCCTAGTCTAGTCACAAGTGAATGTGTTGAACATGCATATTTCCATATTTGAGTTATTTCCAACTGAGTGAAAAGAGGAGTACCATCTCTCTCAAAATGTAGAGGAAACCTAAAAATAGGCCCTAAGAGGTTGAATATTTTCCTTGATAGGAAAATCCATCAACAAAAACCATCACGGGATCAAAATATAAACATTTTTCCTTTTTTTAAGACTTTTCACATGGCAGTCACAATTGTCCCTTCACCCATAGAGTGACTAATCTTGGTTATAATTAACTCACCAAAGTGACTAGGTTTTGATGGTCGTGACAATCACCACTTTAGATTGCACAAAACCATTGTTTTAGCACAAAAGGGATTTTCACTATTTCTCCAAGTCATTATTGTAAACATGGACTATCTTATCCCCCCCCACCCCTTTTATCATCAATATGCCTTGCGTCACATGTGTTAAACACACATGGGCAGCAAGAGAATCTGAAAGATAAAAAATGAGAATACATTTTTATTAACAAGTGATATACATTTATAGTACATGGTTTGATCGTTGGGTTCCACATCCCAAGGTCTCTTGGACTCCTTTTGTCTATTCGGCTTCCACACTACCCATTGAGATTAGGTGTCCAACATTCCCCCCCCTTAATCCGAAGGGTTATGTATGAGTCCAAGAAAGAGAGCTGTAATACAAAATGTGCAAAAATGCATGGCAACACTAGGTTGAATGTGCTCTCTAAAATGTTGGTATAAAGGGCGGTGGTTTAAGGATGACCACCAACACTGGAACACTTAGTGTAGTTCTCAAAACTCTTCCAAGACAGGCAAGAAGCTGAAGTCTTCTACTAGAGGAAGTGCTCCTACTATTTTGAAGAGGGAAATCTTCAATCAATAAAGGGAGATCTCACCTCGCATAAAAGGGAGAACTTCAACCTGAAAAGGGAAGTCCCAACCTATGATGGTTTAAGGATGACCAACAACTCTAGAATTCTTAATGCAATTCCTGGAACTCTTCCAAAACTGGCAAGAAGATGAAGTCTTCTTCTAGAGGAAGTGTCCTCAATTTTGTTCTTGGAATACTTCCGAAACTAGCAAGAAGCTAAAGTCTTCTGCTAGAGGAAGTGTCCCAGATTCTTTGAAGAGGAATTACCAAATGAAGGCATGCTCAGGGGCATCTTTGTCTCTGGCTACAACTCTGAAACTGGTGTGGCAGGTTGTGGCTTAGGTTTGCTTGATGTGACTTTGAAGCTTGTAGATGACCATCATTTCCCCCCCTATTAGATACAAGGTGAGATGATGGAGAAAACTCAACTACAAGACTATTCAATATTCTAGAACAAGTTCTACAATGTGATTGGAATATCCTCTTGGCTATTGATGCCCATTGCGAAGAAGCGATTCATCCAAGATGAATCTTTGTTCTTGCAGGACATTTGTTTTTGAAGCATCTGCTTGAGGAATGGGTGGTTTTATGACAATGCTTACATGGATGAAGATCAAAAAAGTGATCTTTCAAATGGCCAACTCGGTCATAGTGTTGGAATTTTACAATCTATTGTTATTGTTGTTGCTGTGGAAAATGGGAAGAATCTGGAACAACTGGAGGTGAACTGTCATGAAAGAATCCAGCACTCTAAAACTAAATGGGCTTTGAGTAGTCTGGAATATGAAAGGACAAGTCCTTCTCATATCCAAGACCAGTTCTAGGCTTGTTGTGGACAAGCTATTCCCAAGGTATGATGATGGGCTTGGGAAGTGCAGATTGAGTTTCTACATCTGTATGTACAACTCCTGCTTTATGGGAGTCTGTTTTAATCTTCTGAACAGAAACAGGTTCGGAATGACTCCTCTATTTTAATTCTTCTTGCTGTAGCTGAGTTCTGATCTACAAAAAATCAATTTTCTCCTGTGCATTTTGTAGACAAACTTGAATGTCTATGAGAGAGACTTTGCTTATTTTTAATGTATCATGAGTAGTAGAAAATATCAGAGTTTTGAGGAACTCTAATACTTCATTGATTCTGGTCGTTTTTTCTTCAATTTCAGATTTACACCTTTAAAACTGATCACAACTACTACTCAATGCAGAAAAGTAATACCCACTAGCAATATCCTTTATAAATGTGCAGCAAATGATCAGTGTGCAACTAGCACCAATTACAATCCATATAAAAATAAGAGTTTACTCATGACCAAAACTATGTTCTAACAATAAAACTGACTGAACTTTTCTCCACAAAAGATTACTTTTATTTGTCAAAACAATCATTGCCTTTATACAGCCCACCAAACTCTTATGCAACAAACGAATCAAGGAATCAATGCATATATATGTAGACAAAAACTAGAGTGAGTTTTAAATACAATGCCACAACTGGGGTAGCAGCAACTGCAAACTTGCTTGGATTCTTCAAATAATCCTTCACTTTCAAAGCAAAAATGATGGCTATCAAAACTTCAACAACTATAGCACCATGTCATGGACAGGACTTGAATGCTCATATATAAATACTTTGATTAGGGTACGAATCAATATTTTATAATCTTGCCACTTTATTCAAAGAAAACAATAGTCCACTATAAGAAACCCAACCAGAATAACTAAGAGAAAACCACAAAGAGTCCTCAGTTTGTATGGTTTGGTCCACTGTAGTATTTTAACAAATAGTTTGTGTATCAAATGCTGTAGGTGCATTCCTTGTTGTTGGCTCATGTAAATTTATAATATGCTGGGACAAATACTTGTGGAAGAACTTCAAAATATTAATTTAATATCAACTTTAAACCCAACAAGCATAAATAATACTAATAACAAGTGTACTAACCACAAACTTCTTCACTCTTCACTGAAATACATGTTTAGAATTTACACAATGATGTTGTAGATGCTAGCAGCCATTTAACTATTTTAATAGATAAAGGGGAGAGCTAGTACACAAACAAAATCTGATATATATATGCACTGTCTATGATGGCATTCACTCACCGTTCGCTTTAGCATTGGAGATACCAGATTTGAGTAAGTTACTGGTGGATTTTTGGCTACCTCTTCAACATATATCCACACCTCAGTATAACCAACACATCCTCTTCTAAAATAGTGACCATGTTCAGAAAAGACATGCAATATTGTTGAAGTTCATTCATTGGCGACTTCATCAATCACTCATGCCCAAAACTCATCTCATCATAGAATACCAAATGGTCTTCTACCAAACACAGAGCATACACCTTCCATTACCACAATCCAACAGAAATTGTTTATGTGCATTAGATGGTAGCCAACACTGTAAAACATTCAATTTTCATAATATATTGACTTGCAACGTATATTATTTTTGTGCAGAGGCATACAAAAATCGAATTTAACATACCATTCAGGCATATGCATAGGCCAATGCATAATTCAAACTTTTCAATGCTTCAAACAATCTGTATATAATGCAAATTTTTTCACAGCTTCAATAGAGTTTGCATATATTGGCTTTTTAGGAATATGTTTTCATGACAGCACACCCAATTTTCACACACGATTTCAAACGTACATCAGTCAACATATAACGATACTCCTAAATGAGTTTCTAGCATACCATTATTCAATGAAGAGATACCATAACCCAAGCAAGAACTACCAGTGCTCAAATCAACACAGGGTTTGAATTTACAAATCACCAAGACAACAAATAGGGGCAAAATTCCAATGGCATCAAGTGATATATATATATATATATATATATGCAGTATGTATTACAAAACATGCAACTGAAGGACCCAACGCCCATTTCAATCACTAATCAAACATGCAATGGATCTGAGCAGAGGGATTGGAACCTTAAGTCTATGCAAATGGTCCATTCATAAGGAATTATCGCAACTTTGAGGGACAAGCTAGATAAATTCGAAATTCCATGCTTGGAACAGATGAATACAAATCTTGATTTTGTCCAAACAATCAATGTTGATATGGAAGGCCTAGCCCAGATTTGATTTGTCAACTTTCACATTCCACCCAGTTACGATTGAGCCAACAATTGATTTTAATCTTATTATTGAGGCTAGCAAGGATACATACCTTAGGACTGTGCGTGTTTTTCGCAACATCAACCATATGAAGTTGGTGATCTCCACCATTCAATTGTGGGCTCACCCTCTTCTTCTCTACTGGCCCACTATAAATGTCTAGCTTGTGAAAGGCACTCTAGCCTATGATAGTGTACACACATGGAATATACGATGGAGCAACACTCTGATTATATGTGGGTGATTATGAGTAAAAACAGTCAGAGAAGAGCAGAGGAGAAGCATTATAAATTTGGCATTTCTCTGTTCAATGCTCCAGTTACACCCATACAAAAATGTGCCAACAATGATAAGTTAGAGGTGCGTTCTTCCTAGGGCATAGATGACAGGTCTGAGCAAGGAGCATTTTTAGAAGGCAGGTGAATAAAAATGCCGCGGGAGAAATAACATGTTGCAATGAAAATTTAGCTAAGAAAATATTCATGAGAAAATATTCACGAAATGCAGAATTGATGGCAAAAATGATTTGCACATAAAGGCAATAAAACAAATGGCTCAAAGAAATTATGCAGGGCAGGAATACGCCTGCTCTGATACCATGTTAAACACACATGGGCAGCAAGAGAATCTGAAAGATAAAACATGAGAATACATTTTTATTAACAAGTGATATACATTTATAGTACATGGTTTGACTGTTGGGTTCCACATCCCAAGGTCTCTTGGACTCCTTTTGTCTATTTGGCTTCCACACTAACCCACTGAGGATTAGGTGTCCAACAACATGCCTTAATGATGTTTTTTATTTATTTATCTATGAGCACTAATATATGCTACTAAAAATATTGATTTTTTAGTAGGACACAAAATCACATTATCAACTATAAGAGAACCTTCAGGTACATTTTTCTCATCTTCATTATAGTTTTTCCCTTCCATCTACATTATTAGATGTTTCTTGTGCAACTTATGCCATAGGTTCCCCCCATTTCTTTGTGATATTACCCACTCTTTTTACATGTTGTAAGTCAATGGTAGTACCTTCCCCCCCATGGGATCCCTATATTAGCACCCTCTTCATTCATTGATGTCCATGTTGTATTATCTTTCCATAGGTTCAAGAATCTATGTAGACCTACCATGAATTGGAATTAAGCTCATATCTCTTTCTTGTCTGTATTTCTAACCATGTCCTTATGGTTTCCTAAATTTGTACACTTACCATTTGGAAGTTATACATTACTCAAGCCTTCATGCTCATTTCCTAGTTAATAATTACCATCATCCCACCTATGACCTTTGTAGTTACATTTTCTTTATTGGCCTCCATTACACTCTTTGGAGAGAAACACTGCAATGAGTGGCCTTCCCTTGCTAATAACATCTTACACTTTATATTGCATAGGTCGATCTCATTAGCTTGGGACATAGATGCATTCAATGATGCCATTTGTTCTCTCCAACAAGCCTCTATTTATCTCTTTTTTGTGATCAATATATAAAATTATGAAAAAGCATCATTGAGTATCCTTTATCTCTTTCTAAAGCTCATTGACTATCCAACTCTTGTTCATGCTCATGAAACTATGAAGGAGAATTTTATTAAAAATAAAAAAAGGAGGAAGCCACACTTCTTTATTTTTATTTTCATGGAAATATTCATTCATGTTTCCCTTGAACATAGTACCCTTTTTTGTCAATATTATAATTGGGTTCTTGCTTTCCTAAGAGCTGTGTCATGAGCCATTTTCTCCTCCTTGTTATGGAGTGCGTTTCTCTACTTCCCACATTATTTCACTATGCCAATTATTCTCTTGGGTCTTTCTCCCAAGTCATCCACATGTGTTATTATATGTTTAAGGAAAACTAAGCCTAAGTTAGCCATTTTCTTCTTCTTCTTCTTTTTGTTTTTTGATTTTTTTTTTTGCATTTATATTCCCCAAGTTTATCACATACTACAACACTACTACTTCATAGACACATTAAATCTATGTTTCTTGTTGATTGATGATGGGAACCCCATAAACCTCCTTCAACAAAACTTTTCCTATTGATGTTGTCTTTATCTAGGAAGAGCATTTAGAAATCATAAAGTACTTTGGCCCTTGCATACATAAATGGCATGATTTTTCATGGAGGATAGTGGGTTTTTCCTACTGGCTCCCAATTTGTCAATGATAAAAGTTTTCAAAAACAGATCACTGATTCACACATGATAGCTTGTACTTTCCACCTTGGGATCCATCTACTTCATTGATGCCCTCCCTTGCATCTTCTAATGATTTTCCTAATTTAGTTATAATATAAAATCTCTACCCATGTTTGATTTCAACACATATATTCATGTGGTTGGTATAATATCACCAGGGTTGAGATAAATAACTTGGGGGGATCACCAATATGCATAAATTTTACATTCCTTACCCCCCAATTTGTGATGGAGTTGTCGTAGTTGTGCTACGAATACTATAGGGGAGTTCTCACACTTGATTCCTTCAAGGGCCCACCATATACTTCTTTGTATCCATTTTGTGGCATTACTTTCTATGGATATATAGTATATTATTGGAAACCATGCTTTCTAGTTCCCTTGAGTATGGGTGTGCTTCTTTAGGGGATGAAATCATATATTGGCTCATGATTGATTACAGGAGCCCTCTAGTTCTATACTTCTTGGTTCTTCCTTGTGATATCTCTTGCTATTTGATTCATAGCTTGTTTCAACCCTCAAATCCTCCTATGACCAAACACATTAGGAGGAATTTGTTATATCCCTAAAAACCTCCCGTATGAGCCATTAAGGATCCACTCATATAAGACATTGGGACACTACAGTCATTTCCCTTGTTAGATAATTGTTGAGCATGGTTTGACCCATCCTTCATAGTAGAGTATGATTAGTTGTAGGATGCATCCCTTGTAGTAGGCGATGGTCTATTAAACCATGGTTTCCTTTCCATCCTTTGAAATTGATAGCCTTGAGGTGAATCTATTTTCTATAAGAATAATACCTTGTACACATCACCATAAACTAGCCTTTGAATTGAGCTTTCTCCATTTCATTCAGGCCTTCAAGTGAATCAATTCATCCCAAAATAGAACCTCCTCCATCTATATAATGAAGTCCATACCAATGGAAAATTACGAAAAAGAATGTAAAATTATGCTGACAAGATTTGTATAAAGGTTTAAGTGACGATCAAAACAAAGAACTAGAGAAGGATTCAATTGGTTAAGGTATTTCATGGTCTATGTATTATATTTCTCATTTGATTTAATATATAAGGATCTATATGGTTTCCACCTCATCTACTTCTTGTTCCTTACATGAATGTTGTTATTATGAATTTATCTTGAATTATTCACATGTATGTTATATTCATTTGATGCTATTAATTAGAATGAGGTTTCGTTATTGAAAAAGTTGATTGTTTAAGAGAGTTTAGAATATTATGGTGTCTCCTTATGTATAGGAAGTAGGTTTCATGAGCCCGAGCTTGGATTTTAGGAGTTTCTTGTTAAATTGTAGCAAGAAAAGTCTTCATTTGATTTGTGCCTTAGTTAAATCGAGAAATTCGATTTTCCACATCAACAGTGTTGTAGGTCAGGAGACAGTTCCTGGCTATGGGGGAACTAGTGCTTGAGACATTTTCAAATTGAATAAAAATATTTAAAATTAGTAGCTATAAGGAAAAACCATGAAATCTTGTAACCAAAGCTTCTAGTTATGAAACCATAACCTTCCAAAGAAGAATGGCCAGAGAAAATAGGAGAGTTGTAGAGTGCTAGACTAGAGGAGTGATTCGAAGAAAATAAAAATGATATTTTACACACAGGCAATTAAGAATATAATCATGACCACTGTAGAAACAATACTAGAAGGATGAGAAAATAAGGATGAATTTACAGTGTGGTGGGGCACCTTTTAAGGATTCTTTAATTACATTTTGTAGGTGCTCTTTGCTAAAAAAAAACATTGGTAAATATGTTGAACAAAAGAAACCAAAAGCTTCATTACACTCACATTGACAGAGGAAAAACATTCATGAAAGGTGATAGCAAGAGAAAGAAAATATAACTACAACTCCCAATGCTGAATCAAACTATAATGTAATCTTTAAATTTCAGAGAGATTTTTTTTATTACAATATCAATCATGGATATTTGGGATCCCTCCCTCTGAACCCCTTCAAAATATCTATTTTCAATTTTTATTCTTCTCCCCTTGATTAACTCTCAAATGAATTTTTGAAAATGACTTCTTAAAATAGTTAATAAACTGCTTTTTATAACAGTTATAAAAACTAATTTATTTTTTAAGGTTTTTTGAAATTATTACATTATAAAAACTTATAATAATATCTCTCACACATATAATATTTAAAATAACCCTTTTTCTTAAAAATGGACTCTCAACCTCAACATATTCATTTCGGGTGTTTGAATCAAATATACACATTTAGTATGTGGGTCGTACTCTTATCACAAATCCATAATCCAATTATAGTTTTGAACAAACAAGAAATCTCCCCTAGTGCTAGTGTAGTGATGTATTAGTTTCTGGAGATGAGGAGGGTGTTGTGGTAATGATTAATAGTCATCGATCTTTAGATGTGTGGCTTGAGAAAACTACCTTGTAGAACCACATAAAGCATTTAAATCCTTTCGTCAATGTTACATTGGATAATGTTGGACCTTGATCACTGATTGTTTTTAATGATTGCTTGTTTCATCAATTTGCGGGGTTGTTAAGCATCCATCCCATCATTTAAAAAAAAATATATTGATTTTGACGCATATAACTAAATAGAGTGATTGACTGCCCATACGACCCTAACACTTTGAGATATTTGAAGGTGTCGAACATATGTATTATAGACAATAATTGCTCTCTGCAAGTTCCGTGTTAAAATTTTTTGGGTAAGCAAAGGGGCCAAAATAGCCGAGGAATGATCAAAGGAACTTGTAGGCAATTTCATTCTTTGATAAATTTTATTTCTTAGAACTTCAATTGATGCATAATTCCCACTTATGACTCCTCATTGCATATTTTTGACGCTGGTACGTGGCTTGCATTATCATTTGCAATGGCATGAAGTTGTTCAACACTTAATTTGTCAACCTGGGTATATGTAAGATTAGAGTCGTAGCATAGGAAATGCCAAGAAATGATATGAACCTTCACTAAACTTATTCCTATTTTTCCTAATTACAGTTTGCAGAATAAAAAAGATCACACAAAAAATAATACCAAGAGAATTCTGGTGCTGGAATGAAAAAGAAAGTAATTTGCACAAACTCAAATCAATCCTGATCAACAAAAGGTAAATATTTGAGATTAAGTACAGTGCAGTCATAAGGCAAAGAAATAGTTAATCTATTAAGAACATTTGTCTTTGTTAAATATTTTCCTTCCTACACTAGACCATCGTTCTTGCACCGCAACAACATTCCTACACTTGAACGACGTTCTCGTAATAAAGCGATGTCCTTGAATTAGAAGTATGTATTGTGCCTCGACTGAAGATTTTGACCTTTATACAAGAGCTCTAGATTCCTGTACCAGAGCACTTTTTTCCTATACCAGGATATCGATTCTTGTACTAAAAAAGAGGTTCCTGTGCCAAGAAATCAACATTCCTGTATTGGGTTTCCAAACCACTTGCTGGAAAATGAAAATGGGTTAACTAAGAATGAATTGCAAGGCAAAACAGAGTTGAGAAAGTAAACACTCATAAGTGAAAGCCCCTTTAAATAATCATGCATTCATAAATGAAAGGTACTTCGAAAGTTCAAGAGAAAATCCTTGTCAGAATAGGGAACTTCTTTCATGTAAAAAAAATAACTATCTGATTCGAATATCATCGAACTTCTTCCTATGATGACTGTTATTATGTAAATTAGATCTACACTTATTATAAATAATTTTTTTAGCTTAAAGGTCCCTTTAATAATTTCAATGTTGAACTGAGTTACTTCCACAAGGGAAACAAGCGCAAGTACAAATCTATATAATGCAAGTAATGTTTCATTAGAGCTCATAAAGATAAATTCATTCTAAAATGAACTTTCATGTTGAGAATGCTTGGAAACTCACTTAGAAATAAAACACAATTTGCAAAAGAAATAAAACGAATATTGTAGGAAATAAAATATCTCACAAAAGTAAACTAAGAAACCTTCACTTGTAGAAATGAAAACACACCAATACAAGCAACCAAAACACACTCGTTTTGCAGTAAGGAAATTAAACATGCATCAAAGGAAAGCAGGGTTAACCCAAAAAGCGAGAAGTAAACACACCCAAGCCTACACACTTTGGATCTGTATCACACAACTTTAATAGAAGTCAAAGCCTATTAACTATGAAAGGACGAAATACAATCTACTCAAACCTTGCATAAAATCAAATTCAACACACCTTACGAAAAAGAAAGAATGAGCTGGTTTGGTTGGTCCTGAGCCAACCAAATCGTTTCCCTGCTACGAGATCTAGAACTTTAGGTACTCAAATAACACATTACAGATACAATAGTATAGGAAAATGCATAACTAGAGCAATCCTTTGTATTAAATTTCAACAGTTTTAAATATACATCGTGGATTATAAATCTAACCCAGTAGATATGGAAACACAAAAAGATTAGTATGTTTGTCAAACATTCCTCACTGCTGCACTACCTAGCTTCCACTAGAAACCCTATTAATTATATAGTCTCGACACAAGGCTACAACATAAAGTAAAATAAGAGTTTAAGTTGGGCCTGTCAGCTATTAACAAAAAACTAAAGAGGGGTTTTATGTTGAAAGCCTAGTATTCACATTCCTTATATTCCTCTATGCTCTGAGCCCAGAAAATATGATTTATCTTTTGGTAAAGAATCCACATATTTTGTCAAGTTGTCTCATCCATAAGCGATGAACCAAGTTGAAGTTGATAGCTTCCTTAGAAGTGCAAGAACGATAGATGATACCAGAATCATTCCTGTACCAACCCATCTTCCACATTGATTAATACTTTCACCTTATTGAATTACCTTAGGAAAGAGAATATATAAGTTGCAAAGGCAAATAAGATATTAAATCTATTTAATTAACAATTAAGCTCATATATAACCCTTAATATGAAAACCATGAAAGAAGTGCAGGAATGAGTACAAGTTTAAGAGAAGTACAGGAATAAATAGGTTTCCAATGTTAAAAAAAAGGCTTAGGTAGTGTGCTTAAGATAGGATAAAGGTTTAGAAATAGGAAAATTCTATTAACCAACATCCTCCCATCCCCATCTTGTTGTGTGTCCTCACACAACCTTACCTTCTGTAAGAAAAAGGATTGGAGAACTCCCTTTAATCCTATATTTAAATACGGATCCCTATCTTCCTTGTCTTCAACATCTTATTGTGAGCCTTCTTAAATTTTTTGACCACTTTCCTAAGGTGACCATAGCATTTAGATGCTTGAAATTTCCACATATTTTCCTATCTCTTTCGCTCTCGCACCTCCTCCATTAATTCAACATTCCTTCTCTACAACACTGTGTTTTTTTCCTTCATAGTCTGGTTTAATATCTCAAGTCGATAAATACGTTGTTTTAGTTCCTCGACTTATCTATGCATGTAGAGAGAAGGATCTTCCTTATTAGACTCCTCCTCTATCGAAATTCTTTTAGCAGTTCGCTCATACCAAGTGCCGATGTCATCAAGGGCAATGTCACCTTGTGTTTTAATACCATATGTTTCAATGTCACCTTGATCCACTACTAGTTTCTTCCCTGCACTCACATCATGTGTCTCCAAAGTCTTCCTTTTCTTCATTTTCCCAACCAAAACTGACAGAGGGGTGTTATCCTCCTCCTCCATTTAACCTGCACTAAATGCCAAATGAACTGCAACATCTGCAAGAAGAGAGAGATTATTTTCATTTGGCGAATTGGGCTGTGAATGATCTATATTTATTGGAGAGTTTGATATAGTATGGCCTCCCTTTGAGGAAGAAAACCTATTTTTTATAGATCTCCTAGTTATTCTTTTTTAAGGGCCCTGAGTTTCAATTATGGGTTCCAACTTTTCCTCCAGTACTTGTTTCTTGGATGGGGCATTCTTCTCCATGGTCTTACTAGTTTGTGGAGTTAAGGGTTTACCCTTTTGGTTAGGTTTCTCTTTAATGACCTTTCCCTTCTTTCCTGATGACTTCACTATGATCCCCCCTTCAAATCATTTTAGGAACTCTTCCCATATTATTCCCCTCTAACTCCTTTTTAACTAGAATTGCTATCAACCCATAATGACATAATTTGTACCCAGTTTGATTTTCCCAACTTTTCTGGACACTTTTAGACATATTTTCTAAACTCTTCAACATGAAATAGGGGAATTTATTTTACTTAGCCGATTCGAAATGCAGTATTAAGAAAATGTGGTACAAGAAGATTAATGAATACTGGCCTTGACAAGTGAGAAACCTTTGCAAGATATACAGTAAATGCTTCCACTTCTCTATCATTGCATTTCACTATAACCCAACCTTCCAGTCCACCTTTTGATTCTTATCAACCATGAATCAGTGTGAATATCCTTTCTTGAGTTTTTCCTTTTTGAACCATTGCTTCCCCATGGCCACTAATCATGTAGCTTGTGAAATGGATTTCTCAATTACTTCAAACTCCAAGGATCCCACCTTAGCTCTTCCTTCATCAAAGTTCTGGGCAAATTCAAGTGCAACGGCCAAATCAAAAACATAAAACTTGAGCAGGAAGGGGAGAAATCCTTATTCCTACATCAGAGAGAAACTATCCTTGTATTTGTCTGTCTACTCTAATTCTCTTACAAACCATGGTTCAATTCGTATGGGTGCCATAACTGCTCAAGATTTACTTGATTTCTCAAATTTTTGAAAAGTGCTCAACAGGAGATTTAGGACTAACACAATGTCCAAAATAATTTTTAGTTATCCAATTAGCTATATGCTAATGTATCAACATTTTTCAACAGTCGCACTCTCATCATGGGAATTTTAGTCTTGAAAAATATGTAATACGACAACATGCATGCAAAAATTATGATTGGTCGCGGGCGACAGTCATGGAGAGGATTTGTTATATAAACAATCTTAGGTGTCATATAGGATCAGGTCATCATTAATTATCGACAAGGCTTAAGGGTGAACATTAGATTATGAGAAGATTTCACACACACCCTGAATCAAATCATGATTTTGTATGGGGTACATATGATACTTATATAGAGATAATATTTCATAACTAAATGCATTTGTACTTCAAAAAAAATCTTTCCTAATTAGTAATGATAAAACAAAGTCTAATCAAATGTAGGAAAAAATAATGCATGCTATAATTTAAAATAGTGCATCCATTTATGCCTGAGGAAGATCCATATATTGAATGAAGTTAAAATTCCCCTATTCTTGGACAAAACTCTAGTTCCAAGCATGTATTCCTATGCCATACATTCTTGTACTACAATGCACATTCTTGCACTCAAGAGTCTTTGGTTCCTGCATTAAGTCACACATTCGTGTACCGAGGACTACCATCGTTCATGTACCAGAACACATGTTCTTGCACTGGAGAGCGCACAGCAGTGTGTATTCCTACACCAGAAATTCCAAAATTCTTGCACTGAAGCACACATTCCTGTGTTGAGGAATATCATTGTTCCTGCACTCGAAAGTGTCGCGACATATCTGAAGAAAGAGGTTTCTATAAAAATACAATATGCAGGCTAAATCTTGAAAAATTTATAGAGTTTTTCAAAGGAGGTTTTATTCTCCAGTTCTTGGTATTATCATGTGCCTTCCGATCTGATCCATGAATCTTATTAGATCCTGTAATATAGTCCATGAAGGAAAGAAAGAAGCAGGAAACGGGTAAATTTCAAAATGGGAAGGAGATCAATCAGGGGATTCAAAAGTGAGACCAATCCAAGAGGAATATATGGAAAAAGGGATAGGAAAAAAATTATTCATGGAAAAGAGGGAAAAACGAAGTCGGATAGGAACAATCCCTTTTGAAGAAAGGGATGGTCAATATCAATAGGACAAAACAAGAATAATTAGAGGGACATTTATGAAAAAGGAATAGAAGAAGGGCAGAGTTTCACCTCAAAATTGCCTAAATAATGCTGAACCAAAAATAAGTGCAGTGGGAATTGAGTTTTTCTTGCATAAAAATTTCTATGTGAATTGTCCCGAACTTAGATAACGGTTCGGTTCATGCACTTAAAAACTTGCTTCTTCTTAGTGATAGTTAGCATATATAAATATCAAGCAACATTTCCATTTTATGAAAATTTGATCCTCTTGCCATCATGCTGGTTTTCAGGCTGATCCTTTTGTGATCATGTCAGTAAACTGATTTTCACAACCATAACCAACATATTTTTTTTCTTTTAATTATTTTTTTCATTTCCTTTTTATTTTATTACTGGAAAAGAAATAATCAGGTTTGAAATAGGTTGGCACAACCACCTACCATCTTTAGTTCAGACTGTTGCTGCACTTGCTGCATGTGTTGGGATAGAGTCCCTTAGGGTCAATTTTGGGGATAAAAGCCCAAGCTTTGAGGCTGTAAGCCCAAGCTTTTGTGATGTTAAGTGTAAATTATCCGCAAGTTGTGGTTGCGGAGTGCATAGATGTAAAGTGTCATAAAGGACTTTTACCCTTCGTTTATGTAAATTGTGTCGGCTTCAGAAGATCTACCCATGGTCCATGGACCATGGGATTGTATGAAAAGGAAGTCTTAGAGAGTCTAACTTCCATTGATAGAATTAATTGATGAATATGAATGTAATGGGTCATTAGTAGAAAGAGTGAAGGGTCCTAGAGTAGAAGAGAGGCTCTATAGCTATGTGCATAGAGGCCTAGAGTAGAGTTCGCACCTATGTGCGCAGACCCCTGCAGCTAAGTGCACAGGGTAGTTTGAGTTTTTAAGAAGATCTAAAGAATTAATAAAGAAGACTAGTTTGGAAATACCTGTGTTTGATCTATTTACTTCTATTATGAATGAATAAAATTATGTTATAATGAATACTGGGTTTATGATTTAGTGCTATATTGATGCATAGATCTGTATGTTTTACATTGTTATATGAATGCAAGTAATAATATCTACTTACATGAATAATATCTTAATGCACAATAAACATATAAGACACTTAAACTAATTTGAGTAATAACAAGCTTAGGAGTAATTAAAGAGGCATGTAAGTGGTTGATTTGCCTATCTAGGGTCCACGAAAGATAGTTGTAGACCTTCGCAAAGGTATAGAGGCTGGTAAGAGGAAGTTATATCAATAAGCCTCGAGGGCTTATTGATCTGCACGAAGGTAGATAAAGGGTACAAAATGACATCATAACCATCTCTAGCTGTAGAAACTTGGTTTCAGCATCCCCGCATACTGCTTTAGGTGAGACTTCAATCTGCGCTTCGTGGATTGATGCCGAAAGGGCCAATCGTGTAAGGATTTGTTTGGCTAAACTTAACATTGAACCTGGGTCACAAAAATGGAACCATTTGTTGGATTACAGAACTACTAGTAAGAAAATGACTAGGCAAACACCTTTTAGGTTGGTCTATAGCATAGAAGTTGTGATGAAAATGGAGTATATTGTACCTAGTCTATGCATAGTGGATTTCACAGGAATGGCGGGTCACAGAGCCCTAGAAGAGAGGCTCGTACAACTGAAAGAGCTTGTAGAAGACATATTTTTGGCTAGATTCCATCAACAAGTTCAGAAGGAGCGGGAAAAGGCACGGTACGATCTGCACATCAAGCTACACACCTTCAAGGCAAATGATTTAGTTTTATTATATGACATCAAGTTTGATAATTTTCGAGGAAAACTTCGGATGGATTGGATGGGGCCATATGTCATCATAGAGATCACCGATGGTGGATTAGTTTAGCTAGTGAAATTGAATGGAGATCCATTTCTAGGGAAGGTAAATGGCAGCTGATTGAAGCCATACACTAAGGATCTGGCTAGATGATTATATGATGCAAGCATAGTCTTAACGCTCCAGGCAGTTGAAAGGAGGCGTGAGACTATAAACTACACTGCCTGGGTTGTAGAGCTACACGACTAGGGGACTGCGTAGAATGGAATAATGTCACAGCATCAACAGAAGCATGAAGGGAGCTGCACTATAGGAGGAGAGATAGTGTAGGGAAGCCAAAAAGTGACCTTTTTTGTCACTGTTGATGATTTTCCAATGAGACAATGGATAAGAGGAGCGGGGGGGGGGGGGGTAGCATTTAAGCCTAAATTTAAGAGTGATATTTTTGAAAATCTGACGCCAATCTAGCATGTATGAGCAGATTTTGGGGCAAACGGTCAGATTTGAATTCGAATTTGTCTATAAATTACAGATGGACACCCAACGAATAACACTTTTTATTTTAAGAATTTATGTGTCGTGCTATCGGTTGCGCATGAACCCTATGTTTTTTAAGGGCTTGGTGGCTAGTTTTGTTTTTGAAAGGTTGCCTACGGAAACCCAATAGCTCCTTAATAGCCTCATGTCTACACCCGTAGAAACTGCAAGTGTTGGAGGGTCTATTGCCTCTAAGGGAGCTACCCCTGAGGTCATAAGTATGGAGGTACCTACAACAGTGCCAAAATCACTGAGGTTGCCTAGGACAAAGCCTATGCCTGTAGGAGAGGTTCCCAAGCCAAAGAAGGATAAATAGAAGAAGACATTGTCAGTACAAGAGTCACCAAGGAAATATCATAGAAAAGAGAGGCCCACCGCGCAGGAAAAAGGCAAGGTGGTAGACCTAGAGGCTAATGACAATGCAGACACCATTGATATTGAGGGAGTCAACCCCACTTCGAAGCTACCAGAATGCTTCCCTCCATGCTAGGCCAAGGTGAAGGTCCCAAAGGACCCAGATGAGGGAGATGTTCTCCTTAGTAAACCCCTGCTACTAGAACATATCATGCTTGAAGGCAGACACTTGGCGTGCATTCCACATTTGAAGTTAGAGGATTCGGACTATGGGTACATTGAGTAGTTCCCCCACCTAGCTATTGATAATTTCATGAAGTGAGTGTTCTACAAGGATTTGAATGTCACTGTGTTGGAGCCGGTGAAGTGGATTCATGGAGTGGAAAAGGAAGGATTGTTGAATATGCTATGGGTGTCGCATTACCACCGTGCTCCCATAAATTTGATTGTTATCAAATAGTTCTTGTGCCTAGTGCACGGTGGGTGCCTATTATTGGGAGAGCCGATCCCTATAATTGACATGCTGATCCATAGTATCACCTTACTACCACACTTAGGGTTTAATCCATCCAAGGAATTTTGCAAAAAGGCAGGTGAACACGACCTCGCCGAAAGGATGAAGGATAAATTTAAGCTTGTCAAAAAGTTGCGCGGATATTCAATGTTGAGTACTATGAACCCCGTGGTGAAGGTGGCCATCTAGATTTTGGTTGTCAAGGTGATGAGGAAGTGTCATGTAGACGAGGTGCTAGCACTAGTAGTTTCATTAGTAGCCTAATGCGCGAAGGGCATACAATTCAACAGGGCGTGCTACTTGTGTAGCGAGTTCCTCACGAATTGCAGGGAGGCACAGGACCATAGCAAAACTTTCCACTACTCATGGATGTTACTGTCAATTGTGTTGGTCATGTGGGAATGGCTGGAGGAAAACCAATTTCCTTCGATCGTGAAATATCTACCAGAAGAAGAAAATATTTATTCGCTATGGGCCATAAAGGATGTTGATCAGGTCTGGGAGAGTAGAATATTTTTTGATCCAGGTGGATGTTGGTGGCCACCTAGCTATCCCATTTGGACTCCCACAACTGTCTCTTTTAGTTTTTTAGTTTCCGTAATTGTAGCAAAATTTACTATTTTTAGTATTTTTTCAGGTCCTGAACCTCCAGAGCCATTTTGAGGCCCCAAACGACGTTTTTTGGGAAATATGGGAGCAACATGGGTCCATGGACTGATGTTGCTCTTCCCAAAGTTATAGTTCTTAGATAGATCTTTCTATATTTCTAACAAGCTATTGTATGCATCAAACGAAGATCAGGTGCCAAATTTACGACCCCGCGAAATTGATGCACCAATTTACCCAAACGAGGCCCACAATTTGGTGTTTCATCTTCTAAGGTAAGGTTTTGGGATGTTAAGGGTTTTCCATTATTTCTCAACAATAAATAGGCCTTTGAGCCTCATTGTAACACAATTCAGAGGCATGTAGCCACCACATCTCTTCTTAGAGATAAGCTACCATTTCCCTAGCTGGTTTATTTCCATTTTTGTTTGTAAGCATATTTCAGTATTTTACAGTAATGAAATGAAGTATTATTTCCACTGAATCTTTGTGTATATGGTTATCTCTATATTTTGTTGCATTCCTATTTAAATCTGGATCAGTGGTATCAGAGCGGTTTGCTTTTTCTCTCTTTTTCTTTGCATGTCCCCAAGGAGGTTGGGATACAAGGAGTTAGGGCTTGAACTAGTCGAACCTTTACAAGACCAGCATCGCAAATCCCGACGGCCTCCCATGGCAGATGAAAAGAAAGAAGAGGGGGCATGAGATCCTATCAAAATCTTGCTCGAAGAAGCCCTCGGGTGACAAAGGAATGCGATGATGGACAACTTTGCGCAGATCCTTCAGTGGCTACCTAGAGGTGACGCATCAGCTTCCAACGGCTACTCTAGAAACACCACATCGTTTAAGGTAATTTTTAAATCCCCATATTTGAGATTCAAATAGACACGGATGTTGTAGATAATTGGTTAAATTCACTTAGAAGGGTATTTTTCTGTTCATGAATTTTTGAGTCAGGAAAAGATTGTTTTCGCTCTTCTCAAAGCAGGCCCCCACATCAAGGACTAGTGGGAAACCTACTACGAGCAGAAGAATGAAAGCAAAGGCTCAATATTTTCAGTCGCACCCACTTGGGATTCATTCCAAGATGCCATCAAGGAGCAGTACTATCCTTTCAAAAGCTACAAGGAAAAATATATAAAGAGGACCACGTTACGGTAGGGAAGGGACCAAGATGTGCCAGAGTTCACAAACATTTTTCATACCCTTCACACACAGTTGGGTATCAAAGATTATGATCTGCATCTGGTACTCAAATACCATGACTACCTACACAGATACATCCAGGAAGAGATGGAGTTCCTGAACATCTCCTCGATCGGCACTATGTACCGATATGCTGTCAAAATCGAGCAAAAGTTCAAACAGAAGAAGCAAGACTTTGGATCTACAAATCTGAAGACCAAAGGACAAAACCAAGGCAGGGTGACCCAAGACAACCCGTCAAAACCGCAAGAAAAGAACAACACCACAAAGCTGAAGAAGAACACAGGAACAACTTCTCCACACCCACAGGGCTACCACACAAGTTTCAGGTGGGCAACAAAGTCTGGTTGCATCGATAGAAAGAACACCTTACCAAAACCGATCAGAAGCTCAGACCACTTCGACATGGTCCTTACAACAGTACCAAGGCTATGGGGAACAATGCTTTGGAGCACATCATTCCTCCATTCCTTTGCCTGCACCAAGTGTTCAATGTGGACTATAGTCGACCATGCTTTCCACCATTTCTAGACACACCAGAGATTGCAGGACAAGTTCAGGAGATGGAGGAACTCAACACAATGGGGACCATTGCTTCCTAAGGGGGGAGGAATGATCTAGGTGGATGTTGGTGACCACCCACCTATCCCATTAGGACCCCCACAACTATCTCTTTCAATTCTTCAGTTTCCGTAATTGTAGCACAATTTACTATTTTTAGTAGTTTTTCGGGTCCTAAACTTTTAGAGCCGTTTTGAGGCCCTAAGTGACGTTCTTTGGGAAATCAAGGAGAAATATGGGACCATGGACCAATTTTTCTCTTCCCAAAGTTATATTTCTCAAATAGATCTTTCTAATGAGCTATTGTAAGCATCAAACGAAGATTGGGTGCCAAAGTTATGACCCCGGAAAATTGATGAACCAATTTACCCAAACGAGGCCCACAATTTGGTGTTTCATCTTCTAGGGTTACGTTTTGTGATGGTAAGGGTTTTCCATTATTTCTCAACAATAAATAGGCCTTCGAGCCTCATTGTAACATAGTTTAGAGGCATGTAGCCACCACATCTCTTCTTAGAGATAAGCTAGCATCACCCTAGCTAGTTTATTTCCATTTTTGTTTGTAAGCATATTTCAGTATTTTATAGTAATGAAATGAAGTATTATTTTTGTTGCATATTTGTGTATATGGTTATCTCTATATTTTTTTGCATTCCTATTTAAATTTGGATCATTTTTGGTGCTGATGGAGGCGAGCATCTGCATAGCCATGACTATCACCAACTGTCTTTCAGTAGTTGTTGGGATACACAGAATTCAAAGTGGACTTCCACTGTATCTCCATCTGGGCGCAAAAGGACCCAGAACATAACTGGTATGATTCAGCATACTTGGCAATGGATGATGCCATCACAGTAGTCCTCAAGCGTTGGTCAACAGATTGGCATAGAATGTCAGATTTGTCTGCCAGGTCTAGTAAGTCCACAGAAAAGCATAAAAAGGAAGCGGCCTAGTTGAAGGTTCAACAGTTGGCTGAAAAATGGAAGAAGGAGACTTAGGAAAAATCCCAAGCCGAAGCTAAGCGCGCCACGAAGGAATAGGAGGAAGAGCGCAGTTCTGACAAAAGTCATAGATCTCCTTCACCACAGATCGAGGGAGAGGAGCAATCAGAGCAGGGTGGCGGAGACTAGGAGAGCACTCTCTTCCAAGTGAAGCCGAATAAGGAGCAAGAGAAGGAAGGACCACGCAAAAATATCAAGGCCACTAAGTAGTCACTAGACGCGATCAACTTGACAAAATGTGACCTAGATGACATTGGGGACAAGGTAAGGGAGATGAAAACGAACTATTGTACTAGTTTGAGCAGTAGAAGAAACATGAATCAAGTCTTGTTTAGATGGGTCTACATGTGCTGTAGATCCAAGCCATTAGACTGCAGGTAGGTGTAGGTTATAGCAATGTGGCCTCAATTAGTTTAGCGTCGAGGACTACTAAAGTTGTGGAGTTGGTTCACTCTTTGGATCCCCGAGCCGTCACACTGCCAGATGGAGCTATGAGCACGGAGGTGGAAGCTGACAAGGCTACTGTCAACACTCTAAAGAATATTGGTTTGAACTTGGTGCACTCCCAAGTGAATTTATTCACACACTACAAGCAGGTGCGATCACAATGACTTAGGGCCCAAGAGCCGTGCACACTGAGCATGATCTGCGAGAAGAAGGTTAACAATGAATAGATGTTCGTTGAGAAAACGAGAGCAATAGACACCTGGAGGAAGGTTCAAGAGAAGAATGAGTGAACTGCAGCAGTGGTAGCAAAAGCATGCAGAACCATTTCGGAACTGCACATTCTAGAAGAGGCGTCATTGGAGGCCAAGATTTGGAAGTTGGCTGGAGGTGTACGCAATGCTAGGACCGAGATGGCCAAGGTTCAGTTTGTGCTAAACCTAAATATTACATAGCTCTAGTTGAGTTAACATCCTCCAACTCCACTAGATGTCAGAGAACAACGCGAGGCAACTACCAAGGATGCATTCACTGCAACAGATGTCGTGGTGGCAGAATGCACTACGCTCTTTAAGCAATCGATGGAGGTCCTCACAAGTTTATAGGAAGATCCCAACATGCAGAGGTCAAATACCAAGGCAAGGGAATTACAGCAGTAATACGATGAAGCCAGAGTGATGGGGCACACCATTGCTATCATGCAGCGATTAGCAAAGCTGCATGAGGAAAAACAACTAAAAGTGTAGGTGGAAGCGGTACAACAAAAAGAGAGAGTCCTCAAGGCTAGATTGGGGCCATGGCTGGATGAGGCCTATGTGCTCTCCATCACCATTGGGGAGAAGTTGATCAGCCTGTAGAATACACAGTAGAAGATCTAGGAAGATAGCACAAGACCAGGAATCGAGTAGCTGGTGGAGTAAGTCAAGTAGGCAGCTACGCAGTGTACAACTGAAGTTGCAGTGGTGCAAGTGGAGTTGAGAGGTCTTTGTAGTAAGATCTCTACACCAGCAGAGTAACTTGGGGTGAGTCACCATATTTGTGTTGGGGGCCTATTGGGATAGAGTCCCTTAGGGTCAATTTGGGGCTAAAAGCCAAAGCTTTTATGATGTAAAGTGTAAAGTCTCCACAAGTTATGGTCGCAGAGCGCATAGATGTAAAGTGTCATAAGGGGTTTTTACCCTCCGTTTATGTAAATTGTGTCGGCTTTAGAAGATCTACCCATGGTCTGTGGACCATGTGATTGTATAAAAAGGAAAGTCTTAGAGAGTCTAAGTTTAGTTGATAGAATTCATTGATGAAGACAAATGTAGTAGGTCATTAGCATAAAGAGCAAAGAGTCTTAGAGTAAAAGAGAGGGTCTGCAGCTATGTGCATAGAGGCCTACAGTAGAGTCTGCAACTATGTACGGACCCTTGTAGTTGAGTGCGCAGGGTAGTTTGAGTATTTAAGAAGATCTGAAGCATTAATAAAGAAGATTACTCTTAAAATACTTGTGTTTGATCTATTTACTTTTGTTATGAATGAAAGTGGTTATGTTATGATGAATATTGGGTTTATGATTTAATGCTATATTGATGTGCGAATCTATATATTTTACATTATTATATGAACACAAGTAATAATATCTTCTTACACGAAGAATATCTTAATGAACGATAAAGATATCAGACACTCAAACCAATCTGGGTAATAACAGACTTAGGAGTAATTACAAAGGCATGTAAGTGGTTGATTTTCCTATTTAGGGTCTACAAAAGACAGTTGTAGACCTTCATGAAGGTCTAGAGGCTGGTAAGAGGAAGTTATGTTGATAAGCCTCGAGGGCCTATCAATTTGTGCGAAGGTAGATAAAGGATACAAAACAACATCATAACCATCTATGTGTGGGGAAACTTGGTTCTAGCATTCCCCATACTTCTTTGGGTGAGAGTTCAGTCTGCACTTCATGGATTGATGCCAAAAGGGCCAGTAGTGTAGGGATTTGTTTGGCTAAACTTAACATTGAACCTAGGTCAGGGCCCACTAAGCCAACAACATGAAATATTCCTTTGTGAGAGGCTAAAAATATACTTTAAGTCTATGCCCATTCACAAGAAATACTATTTCTCACCCATCAATAGTTTTGATTTATACAACCATGTTTTCAAAAACTTTAACCACTTCATAAGGTCCCATCCAACATGTACGAAATTTCCTTTTAAAATGTTTAAATCTAGAGTCATAAAGAAGTACTCAATCACCGGGTTAGAACTACTTATTTCTGATCAGCTTATCATGTTGCTTCCTACATTGTTTCTGCACTAACAAATTTTATTGAAAAGCATATGTTCGAAATTCATCTAATTCATTTAATTGCAATAGACACTACTGTTGTGCTTTTGAGAGATCTAATTCCAATTGAACTGTAGTTCAGAAAGTTTTTATCTGGAACTCAATCAAAAAAAGGACTTGTTTCCCATATACCATTTCATATGGTGTATGCCCCGTGATGTTCCTTCAAGTGGTCCGATAAGCCCATAAGGCTTCAGGTAATCGGATGGACCAATCCTTTCTATGAAGGTTCATTGTTTTGGTAATGATGGATTTGATCACCTTGTTGGTTGATTCCACTTGGCCATTTTCTTGTGGGTGATATGGTGTGGTCTTCCTGTGCCGAATTTTGTATTGATCCATAACTTCCTACACAAGATTAGAAACAAACTGTAGTCCATTGTCAAAAACAATCTCACTAGGAACACCAAATCTAGTAAAAGTTTTAGTAAAAAAATCAACAATGACTTTTTGAATAGAAAAAAAACAGCTTTAGCCTCTACCCATTTTGTAACAAAATCTGTACAAACCAGGATTTGCTTTTTATTCAAAGATGTTGGATTTATAGGTCCTATAAAACCAATAGCCCATTTTTCAAAGGGCTCAATCATAATCTGAGGACATAAAGGCATTTCATTGGCTTGGACAAGTTGACCCATTGACTGAAAGCTATCACATTGCTTGACATACTATTCAACGTCCTTAAACAAGGACAGACAAAAATAGCCAGCTTGTAAAATTTATCTGTAGTTTTCTTATCAGTGAAATGGCCACCATAAGGTTTATCATGGGAATATTTCATAATGTCAAACACATCTTCCTCTCTTACACATCTACGAATAATGAGATCTGGTCCAGTGTAAAAGAGGTCTCCCTGAATCGAAGAATATGCAACACTTTTACGTATGATATTCCTCTTTTCACAAGCGGAGAAGTGATATGTTGTTCTTCCAGTGACTAAATAATTAGCAATGTCAGCAAAACATGGGGATTTTGTTGACAAAGCATAAAAATGTCCATTAGAAAAATCATCATCAATGGGGATTACTTCACCAAGATTATTTTATCTAGAAATATAGTAGGCTACAAAATTAGATTTTCCCAGTCTATCAACAATAGTAACATTAAATTCCTATAACAAAAGTAACCACCTAGTCACTGTACCGCTAGTCAATTGTGTATTCATTAAATATTTTATAACAAAATGATAAGTATCCACAAAGACTTCATATCCTATCATATAGTGTCTGAATTTATTTATAGAAAAAATCATGGCTAAAAACTCCTTCTTAGTTAAAGTGTAGTTTAATTTGGCAAGTGACAAGTTTTTACTGATAAAGTAAATAACATAAGACTATTTCTTTTCTTCTTGTCCTAGAGTTGCGCCAATAGTGGCATATGAGGCATCAAAGGAAATATGAAATGGTAGGGACCAATTAGGCCCCTACAAAACTAGTGCTTGTACTATTTTTTCCTTTAATGTCTCAAAAAACTGTTGACAAGTTGTGGACTAAGAGAACTCATTATCTTTAACTAATAATTGGAAAAGGGGGGTAGCTATCCTAGAAAATATTTCAATGAATCTTCGGTAATAGCCCACATGTCCCAAGAATCCTCTCACTTCCCTTTGTGTTTTGGGTATAGGAAGATGCAAAATAACTTTTATTTTAGCCGAGTCTACCTGGATACCTTTGTCAGAAATAAAATGACCAAGAACTATCTCTTCTTTTCACATTAATCTTCACTTTTTATCACTCAAAGCAAGGTCAATTTCTTGGCAACAAAAAAAGTACTTTTTCTAAGTTTTTGAGGGCTTCTTCGAATGAGTCACCAAACACTAAAAAATCATCCATGTAAATCTCAACACACTTGAGATCAAAAAAAATAGTCAGCACTTCCCTTTGAAAGGTGGCCGGGGCATTACATAGCCCAAAGGGAAGCACTCGATAGGTGAATCTCCACCATGGGCATGTGTTACACAGTAAAATGTCACTGCCATCATGTCAGTCTCCCTACTGTGCTATAAAACTACATTCACCTAAGCTCATGCTCCTTGAAATGGCTAAAAACCCTCTTTGCCTAAGTTAAATGAATCATCGCGTCTGTTAATTAAATAACCGCGCTGACCGGTAGAGGCTAGTGTGACTGTTGCGCTGCCAGCGTGGAAGCACACGTGTTTTCCACGCTGGTCTGATTTTACGGACAGCGCGCCCTCCGTTTGTACCCTTGAGCGCTGACCAGACCTCCTCTATAGTTGATCTACGATGCCAGCGCGCCAACCCAGTTTTGCACCCCCGCTGATCCTATTTGGGCGAATTTGTTCTAACAGCCAACCTTCCAGATCACTCCAGACTTGGTTGTTAGCATTGTTGAGGTTGCCATCCTTTCTCTGGCATGTTTGTTCGACTGTCCATCCTCTTATCTTGGGGGAAAGTTCATCCTTTACCTATTCATGGAGAGTCCTCCTTTATAAGCCTCCTCCATTGCCCATGAGCAGCTAGTTTTTGAACATATAGACTTTGATTGAGGAATTCTTAGTGCATTAGTGCTGCTCTTTGTAGGCATTTGGTGTGTTGTGTGAGGATTGTTTTTGAGCTCGAGGAAGGCTATGAGCTTGTTGCCTTGTATGTGAGAGAGAGACCTCTTTGATTTGGGAGATTTGCTTCAAAGGTGAATGCTTGGAAGACATGCTAGCTGGACCCTCTAGAGAAGGACTCAGCATCAGGACTTTGGTTGTACCTTACTCTATTTTCTGATTAATAAAGATAGATGACTACTCTTATGGTTCCATTTCCATTTGTCCTATGAATGATTAATGTAAATTGTATCCTTCTTGACTGATACATAGTTGTTTTTAGTAGATTTTACGCTTGCGTTTGTTCTCTCTTTGCTTGTGCAGGTGTCCGTCCGCGAGGATAGTGGAGGACTGTGATCGGCCAGAGCAAAGGAGCGAGAGGATCATCTCTTCAACAAACATAGCGTTGGAACCCAAGTAGGTTTCTTTTACCCACTTGTTAATTACAACTAGGAACCTGCAGTGTAGCATTGTTTGATTGTTACTAGACCCCCTTTGGGCTAGTAGGGATCGCCTCTCTTCTCCGTAGAGGGGATTTACCTCTCCAACAATTTGGTGACTCCGCTGGGGAGCTTGCTTGTCTCTTTGTATGTCACCTTCGTTTTGATTTTGATTATTGCTCCTTTGTCAAAGTTTGGGGATTGTTTTGTTGATTGATTTGTTTCCTGGTTCATCCTGGAAACTGCTTTAATTGCCTTGAAAGCCTGTTGCCTTGGTTTGGGGGTTTTTGGTTCGATTTTATTTGTTTTTCAGCCTCAACACGTTTTATTTTGAAACAGCTACGCTGACATCACACAGTGTCTTCTTTGTCGTTTCTTTCAACGCGTGTATACATTTAACAGTCGCGCTGACCTAGTTTTTGGGCCAGCGCCCTTTATTCATGCCCTTCCGCGCTGACAGAGCAAAGTTGCTACAGACCTTTTTCTGTCATTGCTTTGTTGCTAAGGGGTCACCCGCACTGATCCTGTAAAACTCTCTTTTTGTCCAAATTGACCTACTGAACCTCTTGGTTTGGCTGTCCCCTGCTTTTTCCACTTGGCTTTTGGCTTGATAATTTTGTTTGAGCTGTAACTCGCTTGCTTGCGAGGCCTCGTCCCACGAGGATTCGTTTATTGCTTGTTTTCAGTTTTTGCAAAGCCTTCCTTTTTTGCTCTCGTCGCTTGGTTTGCACTTTGTGTTGACTTTTTACGATTATTGAAGTGTGTCAGACCGTCGTTTGTCTGGTTGTGGACTCTCATCCTTCGGGTGTTCGCTTGTTTCCATTGATTTCACACTCAAACCCTAGGGCATCTAGTGGTCGTGTGTGTCTAGCCTCCCGTTCGGGATTTTGTGTTCTTGGTTGACCAGCCAACTTCGTTTTTGTTTTCACGTTTGTTTGGTGATTGTTGAAAGTGATTGATTGTGTTCCAAGCGGTTCGCTTTCCTCCTTTGAATTCATCGCTGTCTTGTTGAGCTTAGATTACATAGCTCATAAGCCTTTGTTTTCCTTTGATTTGGGAAACTAGTTTTAGTGACTTGGGAATTGTGTGTGCATTGAGTGATTTAGTTTTCCACTTAGTGTTGCTATCTCTCTAATTCATTTTAAGGGAACTTTTATGTCATTGAAAAAATAAAGCAAACTAGTGTCTTTTGCATTAATAGTTGAAAGGAAAAGAGCATTTCGTTATTTTGTGCTGTCAAAAGAAAAGTTTCATTTCCTTGCTGTTAGATGCATTAGGTTGCGTGATTGCTTGAATTCGTTTTGTTTGTTTGAAAGATCCTCAACTTTTTTTAACTAGAATTCATCGAACAAAATGATGATCTTTGGCATATAGTTGCATTTAGGTGTTTTTGAGAGATCATACGGTACGGCCTGAAACTCAAACCTAATCCAAGATCAACTGTAAAATAAACCAAATTTATCTAAAAACGCATTGGAACTTAACGTGAACATCTAGAGGTCTAGGCTAGAGATGTGTTTCGGCATCTTTAAACCTAGTAGCTTAACGTTGAGTGGTTGGGTGATTCCTCCACAGTGAAACAATAAGTGCTAGTACGGATTGGGCTCCCACGTACCGTCGCGTATATATGGGGAGACTCCATTAGGCTTGCATCCTTTATCCATAGGAAGCCGAGTCTGCCGCCTTGTAAACCTAACGCACGCGAACACAGCATTCAGAGATTGACTGAGTACGGGAAGTCCTTGTTGTTCATATGATTGCCAAGTGTTAAGCAGTTTTACGGGTGCTTGGTAAACTTTTTGCCTAGAACTTCAGGTAGTTGTTTTGATCCTTTTCAGACTCTCTAAAAGAAAAGGTGTAAGTGAGCGTCTTGTCACTTCGTGCTCATTAAACATTCGAAGTAGATAGAGTCATCTTTCGTCCTTTTCTCGACTCTCGAAACATGAAAAGGTCAAGTTTTGTTCCTGCGTCTTAAAATTCATTTGGCCACGATAAATATTTCCCGGTTAGATCTTGTGTGCGTTTAGTTTGGGTAGGTTTTATCGTTAGCTTCTTTAGGGTCTTTGTTGGGACATCCTAGCGGATCCATCTACTCCGTCTTCGATCTCGGGTCAAGAAGGGTCCCCATCTTCTGTTGCCCCCGAAACTCCGGTCTGTGGCACTCTTCCCATTGTTCCAAGCGTACAACCGTTGAATTCTCGAGCTCCAGGAGACGATTTTTACGAGTTCTTTTACAACCCTATTTGGGAACCCTCTAACGGGTCTCATCCTGCCACTCTTGTTGGTACTCCATTTTCGATGGCTTCATCCGATATGGGCGACGCTTCTCCAGTGTCTAGTGGCCCGGCCGTTATGTCGAATATAGATACTCCCATTCCAGCAACATCCCCTGCTATATCCCCTGTTACCTCCACGCCTTACACCATCACGTCTTCTAGGCAAACGGTGCCAAGGCGTTACAGGTCATTGAGGGATGCTCACCGGTTCTTTTCTGAGGGTCACAATGTCGTCCCTACCACAGGATCGTTTATTTCCCAAGCCCCTCATTCTGCCGTTACGGCAGTCCCCACCAACCCGACCGTTTGTGTCGCAGTGTCAACTCCAGTTGTGAGTGCAGTCACAGCTTCATCCGCTGTCACTTCTACCGTGGGCCCGTCTCGAGGTCCAACGCAGAGTGGTGAACCGTGCCCTTCTTCTAGAGTTTTGCACCCTGCAAGTGATGCTCCTCCTGCTTTTGAGCATATGACAGAAGAGGAAGCATTTTATGAATACTTGCGTAATGTCCAAAACCTGGATAGTCAAGGTCCGTACTATGATGCCGAGAATCATCGTTTGTACACCTCTCTGCCTCAAACTCCTTATGATGAAATTTCCGTTCCTTTGAACATGGATTGGGGCACCACCGGATATGGTGGCGGCATGTACCATCCAGGACAAGGACAGTAGGGACCACCTTACCAAGGCCAGCAACCTTACGTTCAGCCTGATTATGGGCAGCAGTTTATAGGTCAAAACTACCTTGGTCAGCAAGGAGGCCTACAAGGACAACCTCATCAAGGACAACCTTCGGTCTCTAGTGGTCCGGCGTTTACTTATTTTGGGCAACCTTCAGGAAACTCGGGACAACCCTATGCCCAACAAGGTCAACCAGGTACCCAACAAGGCTACCCTTCGGGGCAACCCTACGGGAACTAGGCACAACCTCATGGGCAACAAGGTAAACCCGTAAACCAGCAAGGAAACCCTTCTGGGCAAGGAGGCTCGCCTTACGTGTAGCAAGGCCGGCCTACCACCCCGCAACCCTCTGGTCACCAGGGACAAACCTCGGTTGCACAAGGGCCACCCCTCACCCAGCAAGCTCGACCTTTCGGACGAGTGAGGCCGCCCCCAATCCAACTGATTCGACCCCCTAGCCAGACGGCTCAGAATGCAGGCGGGTATCAATCCCGACCTCCTCTTACAGGTGGGTTCCAATCCCAGCATCCATATCAAGGTGGGTATCAATCCCGACCTCCGTATTCAGGTGGGAACCAATCCCAACCTCCTTACTCGAGCGGGTATCAATCCCAACCTCTGTACTCAGGCGGGTACCAATCCCAGCCTCCGTACTCTGGCGGGCACTAGGCCCAGCCTCCATATTCGGGTGGGTATCAATCCCAGCCCTTGCATTCTGGTGGATATCAAGTGCCACTTGTTTCACAGGCTCAGTACGGATACCAGCAGCCCAGGGACATAATTCTTACAGCCCTTATCAGAATTACCAACAACCGCAGGGTAATCCTCAACCGAATTATCAACAACCTGCTGGTCAATATGGTAACCAATGGGGCGCTGGGGGGAAGAACCAGCAACCTGGTTTCGGGAACAACCCCTACGGACAAAACCCTTATGGACAAGGCCCTTACGAACCTGGTCCATCAGGACAAGGACAATGGGGGCAACCTAGAGCTGGGTGGAATTCTGGTTCCACCTCATATCTGCCACAAATGTTGTTTAATCCTCAATTACCATTTCTAACCACGTTGGAACTGCCTGATGTGTCAAAGCTGACAAATGATCCCATTCGGCATGATCCGTAGTGGCCACCAGTTCCAACTAAAATTCCAAGTGACTGTCCCAAATTTGATGGGAAGGCCGGAGAGGACCCTCAGGCCCATGTCATGACGTATCACTTATGGTGTTCATCGAATTCATGGCTCGATGATTTGATCCGACTTCGCCTCTTTCAAAGGACTCTCATGGGTTCGGCAACAAAATGGTATATCGAATTGTCTCGTGCATCATTCCATGATTTCAATTCGCTGGCTATGGCATTCTTGAATCACTTTCAGTTACCCATTCGGTACGAGATGGGGACTCATCTCCTTACGTCTCTTAAAAAGAGCACTGCGACACATATCTCCGATCATATTCATGAATGGAGAAGGCGTCGTAGGTTAATCAAGTTTTGGATACCTCATTTCCTCCTTACCGACTGGTTTACTACCTCCTTTGTCCCCCAGATTGCAAGGGACATCACTATGGGGGCATGTGTAACTGAAGAGCAAGCGATCGCGCGCACTCAGTACTTAGACTTAGTCTATTCTTAGTCTGGTACTTTGTATGATTATTTGCCAGATGCCCCTAGGCCCGGCACATCCAAGGCTCCGCCCAAACCATCTGTTGATGGAGTCATCGGCTCTGTAGCCCAGGCCCCTAAAAAATCATCCAACTCTGGGAAGCATAAATCTAGTTCACCCAACGAGAACTCTTCCCAGGGCATTGTTATTTCTGGTAATACTTCTGAGGTGAATGTCGTGTAGTCTTCTACAGCAGGCAAAGCCTCGAAGGGTAAGAAAAAGGAAAAAGGAAAGGGGAAGAATAAACCCGATCAACCCAAGTAGGGATCGTCTAAACCTCCTAGGGAGGAAGGTGCTAAGCGTAAGCCTAAGTACCCCTGCCTCATTTGTGAGGAAGACCACTATACTAAGGACTGCCCTAGGCGGGCCGAAGTTAGTTGGTTATTGAAAGGTTCTCAAGGGATCCCTGCTGTTTTGAAAGAACCCTTTCCCTCTCAGCAGACCCAGATGGTAGCTGATCCTTCTTCATCCTCTCCTTTCGGTTCCCAGGTCTTCATGGCTGGAACTATTCCGATCCATGTAACTACTCAAGCTAAGGATTATCCGTCGTCTGCAGGGAAGGAGCCAGAGGTTCCCTAAAGTGCTCCTTCGTCTAGCTCTAGCCCACTCCATATCGAGAGGCCGAGCACCGAGACGACAATCCGACCCCCTCCCAAAGGGGTACTCAGGAGGTCTTCCTATAACCCGAATGCTCGTGCTGCCCAGCACTATAGCATCGTGGAGGATTTCGCGCAGGCTCCATCTGCCATGTCCGCATTAGAGGTCTTTCAGAGCTGCCCCCCCCAGAGGAAGTCCTTGCTATCGGCCATCGGTGGCATAGACCCAGTGGACTCGGATTTAATCACTTTTGATCTCGAGAGTCACGTGCCGCGACTGCCTCTTCAGATAGCTCTCCTGATACAAGTCGTCATCAATTCTAAAACGATCCATCGTACAGTTATTGATGAGGGCGCCTCGACTTGCATCATGTCTATTGCATGTTGGAAAGCCATCAGGTCTCCAACCTTGAGTCAGTCCCCGACGACCTTGGAAGCATTCGACGGGAGAGAGTCTCATCCGTATGGTATCCTTCAACAGCTACCGATTACCTTAGAAGGGAAGACCGTAGAAGTTGAATTTGAAGTTGTAGACGCCAGTCTTACATATAATCTTCTTCTGGGCCGAAGCTGGACATACGCCATGCGTGCTGTAGCTTCGTCTCTCTTCCGTGTCATTTGCTTTCCCCATCAAGGGAAAATTGTCACGGTTGATCAACTCTCGTTTTTCGCCTCCTCTTCTGAGGGAAACGTACCCTTCGTTGAGCATACCTCAATGTCTTATGAAAATATGGGAGCCGGGCTCTTCAAAGAACTCGCCCTTATGGGTGTTTTTTCCCTCCCACCTCCCAACTTCACCTCGATCTCAATGATCTCGGTTTGTTCTGACCCCTAGATCCTCCCATCCATCGACCAGATAGAGCCTTGGGGCGAGGAGATGTCATTGAGCCTAGCCGAGCTCAACTACGTCAAAATTGTCGCTACATCGGCTTCTTATGTGGAACTCACCATCTCGAGTGGGGCGCTTGACTTAGATGATTTTCCGTCTTGGGTAGGAGAATACACCTCTTCGGATCCATTGAAGGAAACATTTCCTTCCGATGAGGCAATTATAGAGACAATGTCTCTGGATGAACGACCGTGGTCCCCTCTTCACCACCGTTCTTCCTTTCTCCCGACCTCCCAGGAAATTGTACTGTGTCTCGCGCAGTTTGCCTCATGTCTCCCTTCTCAACCCCTTCAGACGCCCATTCAAATCTATCATACAACGTCAGAAGGAAATCTAGGGAACATTACGCAGACTCAACCGATCGACATCTCTGTCAAATCAGGGATCGTCGAGAATATTTTCATTGGAGTGACTTGCACGCCGGAGGAGATTCAAGTTTATATTGCTCTCTTTCGCGAATTTCGCGATGTTTTTGCATGGTCATATGAAGAGATGCCCGATATTGATCCGTCTATAGTCGTGCACGAGATACCAACGTATCCCGGGGCCAAACCTGTTCGCCAGCGTCTGCGTCCCGTGCACCCCCGCAAGGTGGCAGCCATCAAAGCAGAGGTAGAAAAGCTTCTCAAGGCAGGATTTATCTATCCTATCCCACTGACAGAATGGGTCTCAAACATTTTCCCTGTCGATAAAAAACAGGGCACCATTCGTGTTTGCGTTGACTACCGTGATATCAACCGAGCTTGTCCAAAGGACAACTACCCCACTCCATTTATTGATCAACTCATCGACGAGTGTGCGGGTAGCGAGATTTATTCGTTCATGGATGGTTTTTCTGGTTATAACCAGATCAACATTGCTCCGGCAGATCAACATAAGACGACCTTCATCTGTCCATGGGGAACCTTTGCTTATAAAAAGCTCCCCTTCGGCCTCAAAAATGCCGGCGCCACTTTTCAGCATGCAATGTCGTATGCTTTTCATGATATAAGACACATCGTACAGCCATATCTGGATGACCTCCCGGCTCATTCAGCTAAACGCGCAGACCATCCATCGCACCTTCGTGAAATTTTTCTTCATTGCAGACATTATAATATTCGTTTAAATCCACACAAATGTGTCTTTTGCGTAGAATCAGGTCGACTACTCGGGTTTATCGTCTCCTGAGAGGGCATCCGTCTGGATCCTCTGAAAGTCAAAGCAATTGTAAATTTTCCTCCCCCTCCAACTTTGCGGCAATTGCAGAGTCTGCAGGGAAAAGCAAATTTTCTAAGACGATTTATACCAAACTATGCCGAAGTGGCAATGGGTTTCACCCGGTTACTGAAGCGTGACACCCCATTCCGATGAGATGCCGTAGCCGAGGAGTCGTTTGCTCATCTCAAAACTCTCCTAGTTTCCACCCCTTTGTTGCAGCCTCCGAATTACCATCGTGATTATACGCTCTATTTGGCTGCTGCTGATACTACTATCAGCATGGTTTTGGTTCAGGATGATGATCATGGCAACGAGCATGTCATCTACTATCTTAGTCGCAACTTATTAGACACAGAAACTCGATATGCATATGTCGAGAAGTTGGCTCTTGCCGCGGTTCGCGCTGTCCAACGATTCTGCCACTACATCTTGTTACGCACTACTACAATGATTTCAGATTGTAACCCCATGACATATATTCTCTCACGACAATTGCTGGGGGGAAAGTAATCAAAGTGGATCGTAATCCTCCAAGAGTTCGACTTGGAATTTACTGCAGCCAAGTCCAAGAAATCACTGGTCTTTGCTGAACTGCTATGCTCCTTTCCATCCACCACTGTTTCCTTGCAGATAGAGGAATCGATTCCAGATGAAACTCTGTCCCTGATCAGCACCCTCGATCCATGGTATGGGGACATAATCGTCTATTTACAGACGTCCTCCTTCCGCCCCGAGACTTTGAAAGATGCTCGTCGGCGGATCCGTCACCAAGCTTAGCCGTATCGCATAGTTGGGGACACCCTATACCGTCTTGGAGTTGATTCGGTTCCTCGTCGGTGTCTCACCTTCGAAGAAGCGGAAAGAGTTCTAAATGACTGCCACTCTAGTGCTTGTGGCGGTCACAGGTATGGATACGCTACCGCACAAAAAATCCTTCGCGCTGGCTACTTCTGGCCTTCCATCTTTAAGGACTGTATTCTCGTCGTCCGTTGATGCCATGAATGCCAGATATACCAGTGGAAGATGAGTGCTCCTGCTGCCCCTCTGCACCCCGTAGTGACCGTTGGCCCCTTTGCTAAGTGGGGCATCGATTATG